>CAWUFW010025430.1:0-45127 GCA_963921515.1 Calotriton arnoldi
GAGGAGTGGGTGTTATATCCCGCATAGAGGCCCTAATGTAGACCCGTTCGTACATGCCCTAAAATGGACGTATTCATATTTACCCTAATATGGTCATATTCGTACTTGCCCTATTATGGTCATGGCGGCATATGCCCAATTATGGTCACAACTGTACATGTCCTATTATAGTATGATTCCTTATATAGGCATGATCTTTCACCTACATTGGTCCCAGCTAGTACACAACGAGCTCTGAGGGCTGAACGTTATCTATCCTGTGGTTTTGAATACAGCAGGGTTTTTCCAAAGACAGGCCCACACTGTACTCATTAATTATGCATGGGTCTCTAAGAATACAGCACTGGCATAATATGTATGTACAAAGTTCACCCCTGACGTCTTCCTCATGTCCAATACAAACCATACTGAGGACCGAGACTCTGTAGGGTATAAATACACCACATCTTGCCCCGGTAAGACGGAGGTAACCAAGACTTCCATGCTGACACACTGACCAGAGATGCTGAGGCTCCTGCATGCAGTCGCTCCAGCTGACAGTGGTCTGACACAGCCCTGACGGGGTGTCCAACTCGAGACCAGGATTCTTGGCTCTTAGCTTTTAGACCTATACACATATGCTAGGTACACTCAGGTATATCTAGTTAGGCATCGTAGGAGTACGTGCACTTGCATAATGCTTTTATATTCATGTATGTACTCTTGATTATCGCAATATGGTAGAACTGTTCTATCCCTTTGCTTTTATCGTACTGCTGATAATATATCTCTGCTATTGTCTGCTGGTTACCGCAGCACATATATTTTACACTAGAATAACAACTGTTCAATAAATACTTATTGAAATGCCCGACTGTTTATTCTGTGTAACTCTCTGAGACAAACCGAATAAGTGAGCACGAGTGACTGAGCGAAAGGTAGTACATTGTTTCCACGATTCTGAGGGAATCAGGGTTGTCATGATCTAAGGTTGCCAGAAACTAATCTCTCCCCGATAAGAGGAGACACTAGTGGCACTGTGAGCTAGCTAATGCAAAACTAGGCTAACATATACGGTGGGGGTGCACAGAGTCAGTCTGCCACCAAGCCCGCAGTATATGTTATCCAAACGCGCAGGTCCTGCAGGGGTACTATAGGAGCTACACAACACAACACTCACATATACTGCCTTTCACATATGTAGTTACTCACACATGTACCACTGAGAAATCTAAGCACTCACAAACACACCCATACACACACTCACCCACCCATACAGCCCTTCACAGACGGACTCTTGAACCCATACACCCAGTGATCCACCCACTCACACATCTATGCACAGAGTCACACACCCCCCACCCACCCACACAGACACTCAGGCACCCATACGGATACTCAGACATCCAATCAATAACCCATATAGACACTCATGTAGCTACTCACCAACCCATGCAGCCGCTTACACACCAACAGGCAGACTGATACAGACATTCACACAGTTTAGTCACTAACTCATGCATTCAGTAAGACACGTTTAATTACTCACTTATACAGTCAGTCACGCACCTACTAAATCATCCATACAGGCACTCATACAACAACTCATTCTTCAATACACCTTGGCATATATATAAATAAAACATATTTAAACTTTACAGAAACACACAGTCACTGGATGATGTCAACAGTGATGTCATCAGTGATGTCATTTGAGATGTCATCAGTGATGTCATCAGTGATGTCACTGACCATGTCATGAGTGATGTAATATGTGACGTCATCAGCAGTGCATTGCGGGCGCGAGTTATAGTTAGCTGAACTAACTATAACGGGGGAATTTCTATGGTTTTGTACGAGTGAAATGTCCAACTAACTATAACTGTCCCTAAAACCTATGGTTTTTCAGTGAATTTCAAAGGTTTTTTAAATGCTAATTTCTAACTATAACGTGTCTGAAACCTATGGTTTTTTCAGTGAATTTCAAAGGTTTTTTAAATGCTAATTTCTAACTATAACGTGTCTGAAACCTATGGTTTTTTCAGTGAATTTCAAAGGTTTTTTAAATGCTAATTTCTAACTATAACGTGCCTGAAACCTATGATTTTTTAAGTGAATTTCAAAGGTTTTTTAAATGCTAGTTTCTAACTATGCCTACAGAGGTAGGACATGTGAAGAAAGAAGAAAAACGCACAGAAAGAAGCAAAAGATGTGCAGAAAGAACCAACAGAGGAGCAGAAAGAGGCCTTGTTGCAAAATCATCCTGTGCCCACAACTTTTTCAGACGGGTACTGGTGGTAACTGACTCTGACTAACCAGAGCCAGTGCTATGCTAAAAGACACTTAGAATACAGTGAAAACACCTACATACACTAGGGAACACTATGCGTTGGGGTACCGCTGTGATTAGCATGACCTCCTCTGCAAGTCCCTAGTACATAATAGGGTAGGGGGATTAAAACTACCTCTGAAAACGCGCTACAGGGCGCGTTTGCACAGTGGTGCAGGGAGGGGGGCCTGAGGTGACATGTGTGCAAACGCGCCCTGTGGCGCGTTTTAAGTTGCGGGATTAAGTCCCCTTGAATCCTGAGGGTCCCTGGTGCCCAACTAGCCCCCAGGTACCTACAGTTAGGACCACAGAGCTGAGTTGCAGAGAGGCGTTCCGAGGCCACGCACCTTTTTTCACCTCTCTGCAACGCAACTCTGTTGTGCTTACTGAAGGTACCTGGTGGGCTAGTTGGACCCCAAGGTCCCTCAGGATTCAAAGGGAATTAATTCTCCAACTTAAAACGCACCACAGGGCGTGTTTGCGCACATGTCACTTGAGGCCCCGCCCCCTCCCTTCACCACTGTGCAAACGCGCCCCGTGGCGCGCTTTAAGTTGGGGGATTAGGTCACCTTGAATCCTGAGGGTCCCTGGGGCCCAACTAGCCCACCAGGTACTTCCAGTAAGCACCACAGGCCTGCGTTGCAATGCCTGTAACAAATTGTGCAGTTGTGTTTAGGTAGTGTAGGGGGTCGTGCTGGGGGTAGTGTTTTAGGGTTTAGGGTAGTGCAGTGGTGTTTGGGTAGTGTAGGGAGTCGTGCTGGGGTAGTGTTTTAGGGTTTAGGGTCGTGCAGTGGTGTTCGGGCAGTGTAGGGGGTCGGGCTGGGGGTGGTGTTTCAGGGTTTAGGGCAGTGCAGTGGTGTTCGGGCAGTGTAGGGGTCGTGCTGGGGGTGGTGTTTCAGGGTTTAGGGCAGTGCAGTGGTGTTCGGGCAGAGTAGGGGGTCATGCAGGGGGTGATGTTTCAGGGTTTAGGGCAGTGCAGTGGTGTTCTGGCAGTGTAGGGGGTCGTGCAGGGGGTGGTGTTTCAGGGTTTAGGGCAGTGGTGTTCGGGCAGTGTAGGGGGTCATGCTGGGGGTGGTGTTTCAGGGTTTGGGGCAGTGCAGTGGTATTCGAGCAGTAAAGGGGTCGTGCTGGGGGTGGTGTTTCAGGGTTTAGGGCAGTGCAGTGGTGTTCGGGCAGTGTAGGGGCGGTGCAGGGGGTGGTGTTTCAGGGTTTAGGGCAGTGCAGTGGTGTTCGGGCAGTGTAGGGGGTCGTGTAGGGGTTGGTGTTTCAGGGTTTAGGGCAGTGCAGTGGTGTTCGGGCAGTGTAGGGGGTCGTGCTGGGGCTGGTGTTTCAGGGTTTAGGGCAGTACAGTGGTGTTCGGGCAGTGTAGGGGGTCGTGCTGGGGCTGGTGTTTCAGGGTTTAGGGCAGTGCAGTGGTGTTCGGGCAGTGTTGGGGGTCGTGCTGGGGCTGGTGTTTCAGTGTTTAGGGCAGTGCAGTGGTGTTCGGGCAGTGTAGGTGGTCGTGCTGGGGCTGGTGTTTCAGGGTTTAGGGCAGTGCAGTGGTGTTCGGGCAGTGTAGGGGGTCATGCTGGGGCTGGTGTTTCAGGGTTTAGGGCAGTGCAGTGGTGTTCGGGCAGTGTAGGGGGTCTTGCTGGGGCTGGTGTTTCAGAGTCTAGGGCAGTGCAGTGGTGTTCGGGCAGTGAAGGGGGTCTTGCTGGGGCTGGTGTTTCAGGGTTTAGGGCAGTGCAGTGGTGTTCGGGCAGTGTAGGGGGTCGTGTTGGGGGTGGTGTTTCAGGGTTTCGGGCAGTGCAGTGGTGTTCGGGCAGTGTAGGGGGTCGTGCTGGGGCTAGTCTTTCAGGGTTTAGGGCAGAGCAATGGTGTTCAGGCAGTGTAGGGGGTTGTGCTGGAGGTGGTGTTTCAGGGTTTAGGGCAGTGCAGTGGTGTTCGGGCAGTGTAGGGGGTCTTGCTGGGGGTGGTGTTTCAGGGTTTAGGGCAGTGGTGTTCAGGCAGTGTAGGGGGTCTTGCTGGGGGTGATGTTTCAGGGTTTAGGGCAGTGCAGTGGTGTTCGGGCAGTGTAGGGGGTCATGCTGGGGTTGGTGTTTCAGGGTTTAGGGCAGTCCAGTGGTGTTCCGGCAGTGTAGGGGGTCGTGCAGGGGGTGGTGTTTCAGGGTTTAGGGCAGTGCAGTGGTGTTTGGGCAGTGTAGGGGGTCATGCTTGGGGTGGTGTTTCAGGGTTTAGGGCAGTGCAGTGGTGTTCGGGCAGTGTAGGGGGTCGTGCAGGGGGTGGTGTTTCAGGGTTTAGGGCAGTGCAGTGGTGTTCGGGCAGTGTAGGGGGTCGTGCTGGGGCTGGTGTTTCAGGGTTTAGGGCAGTGCAGTGGTGTTCGGGCAGTGTAGGGGGTCTTGCTGGGGGTGGTGTTTCAGGGTTTAAGGCAGTGGTGTTCGGGCAGTGTAGGGGGTCTTGCTGGGGGTGATGTTTCAGGGTTTTGGGCAGTGCAGTGGTGTTTGGGCAGTGTAGGGGGTCTTGCTGGGGGTAGTGTTTCAGGGTTTAGGGCAGTGCAGTGGTGTTCGGGCAATGTAGGGGGTCGTGCTGGGGGTGGTGTTTCAGGGTTTAGGGCAGTGCAGTGGTGTTCGGGCAGTGTAGGCGGTCGTGCTGGGGCTGGTGTTTCAGGGTTTAGGGCAGTGCAGTGGTGTTCGGGCAGTGTAGGGGGTCGTGCTGGGGCTGGTGTTTCAGGGTTTAGGGCTGTGCAGTGGTGCTCATGCAGTGTAGGGGGTCGTGCTGGGGGTGGTGTTTCAGGGTTTAGGGTAGTGCAGTGGTGTTCAGGCAGTGTAGGGGGTCGTGCTGGGGCTGGTGTTTCAAGGTTTAGGGCAGTGCAGTGGTGTTCGGGCAGTGTAGGGGGTCGTGCTGGGGCTGGTATTTCAGGGTTTTGGGCAGAGCAGTGGTGTTCGGGCAGTGTAGGGGGTCGTGCTGGGGGTGGTGTTTCAGGGTTTAGGGCAGTGCAGTGGTGTTCGGGCAGTGTAGGGGGTTGTGCTGGGGGTGGTGTTTCAGGGTTTAGGGCACTGGTGTTCGGGCAGTGTAGCGGGTCTTGCTGGGGGTGATGTTTCAGGGTTTAGGGCAGTGCAGTGGTGTTCGGGCAGTATAGGGGGTCTTGCTGGGGGTAGTGTTTCAGGGTTTAGGGCAGTGCAGTGGTGTTCGGGCAGTTTAGGGGGTCGTGCTGGGGGTGGTGTTTCAGGGTTTAGGGCAGTGCAGTGGTGTTCGGGCAGTGTAGGGGGTCGTGAAGGGGGTGGTGTTTAAGGGTTTAGGGCAGTGCAGTGGTGTTCGGGCAGTGTAGGGGGTCTTGCTAGGGGTGGTGTTTCAGGGTTTAGGGCAGTGCAGTGGTGTTCGGGCAGTGTAGGGGAACGTGCAGGGGCTGGTGTTTCAGGGTTTAGGGCAGTGCAGTGGTGTTCGGGCAGTGTAGGGGGTCGTGCTGGGGGTAGTGTTTTAGGGTTTAGGGTAGTGCAGTGGTGCTTGTGTAGTGTAGGGGGTCGTGCTGGGGGTAGTGTTTTAGGGTTTAGGGTAGTGCAGTGGTGTTTGTGTAGTGTAGGGGGTCATGTTTTAGGGTAGTGCAGTGGTGTTTGGGTAGTGTAGGGGGTCTTGCTGGGGGTAGTGTTTTAGGATTTAGGTTAGTGCAGTGGTGTTTGGGTAGTGTAGGGGTCGTGCTGGGGGTAGTGTTTTAGGGTTTAGGGTAGTGCAGTGGTGTTTATGTAGTATAGGGGGTCGTGCTGGGGGTAGTGTTTTAGGGTTTAGGGTAGTGCAGTGGTGCTTGTGTAGTGTAGGGGGTCGTGCTGGGGGTAGTGTTTTAGGGTTTAGGGTAGTGCAGTGGTGTTTGTGTAGTGTAGGGGTCATGTTTTAGGGTAGTGCAGTGGTGTTTGGGTAGTGTAGGGGGTCGTGCTGGGGGTAGTGTTTTAGGATTTAGGTTAGTGCAGTGGTGTTTGGGTAGTGTAGGGGTCGTGCTGGGGGTAGTGTTTTAGGGTTTAGGATAGTGCAGTGGTGTTTGTGTAGTGTAGGGGGTCATGCTGGGGGTAGTGTTTTAGGGTTTAGGGTAGTGCAGTGGTGTTTTTGTAGTGTAGGGGGTCATGTTTTAAGATGCAACGCTCCAATACCTGAGCAGTCTGCACTACATAAAACTGCAAAAAACTAAAAATAAAAAGTGTTTTGCACACTTTTGTCATTGGTCTATATGTGGGCTACATCTGGGTAATATTTGTGCTACATTTGGGCTCTTTTTCACTGGTGGCCATCTTGGAAGACTTCTTTGTTATGAAGTTTCCTAATTTCCTCATTTACTGCAGTCTCCTCAGTAGGAAATGCTTTCAGTTTTTTACTTTGATTCCATCAAGAAGGCATTCAGATGTGTCTCACATTTGCCATAAATTCAGAATGTTAGCACTCTAGTTGCTCATTAGATCACTGTAGTAAAGCTACTGCTCACCAGGGAGTTAACTGGAAGTCTGCTGCTGGTATTGAAAGTGATTGTTTCAGTCTGCATGTCAGAATTTTCTAATGAAATAGAAGAGGATTTGAGATCTCACTTAAAACATGCCCTAATTTTTCTTTCTGCAGCACTAACCATAATTTCTATTTCAAAAAGAACCCCCTCATTTTGTTCCTTTTTAAATTAAATGTTTTAAGTGTTACCGGTTTATTCCAATCAAGATAGCTTCAGGTGTGCCATACTTTTTCATAAGTAAGGCTGTTAGCGCTCTAGTTGTTCTTTAGAACACTCTGGGAAGCTGCAGTGGAACACAAAGGCATCAACTGGCAGGCTGCTCCTGTTGAAATATAACAGGAAGATATTTGAGATCACACTTGAAACATGTCCTAATTTTTCTTTCTACAGCACTAACCATAATTTCTATGACAAAATGAACCCCATCATTTTGTTCCTTTTTAAATTAAATGTTTTAAGTGTTACCAGTTTATTCCAATCAAGATGGCTTCAGGTGTGCCATACTTTTGTCATAAGTAAGGCTGTTAGCACTCTAGTTGTTCTTTAGAACACTCTGGGAAGATGCAGTAGAACACAAAGGAATCAACTGACAGTCTCTGCCCTTGTTGGATGTACATGTTTTACTGAGAATGTCAGACTTCATTCTCACATGACTGAGAAAGATAATGTGAATTTACAGAAAATATGCTCTCATTTTAGCTTCTGGAGCACCTTCCAAAACTGTATGGGACAAGCATGTGAAAATAGTTTTCTCTCAAACATGATTCATGATATCCCAGCAGAAGGTTTTTCACAGGGTAAAATCACCTTAGAACACACCACAATTCCTGAAATTAGTATGGTACCATCAACAAATGAATTCTAATGTAACTAAAGTCTGTTATCACCCTTTATAGTTCTCCTTTTGGTAACCCTCAAAATCTTTGATTCACTACAATGCATTTCAATGGGGTACTATCATGTATATTGGTCTCAAGATGGCTGTCAGCAATTCCAGGATGAAGTGCTGACATCCAATCAGATCTCACAATGACATGTGTGGTTAGGCTCTGCCTAGATATATGTGATTTTACTTTTGATTTTCTCAGGAACTACTGAACGGATTTACACCATTTAAGGAAAAGGCACGACACTGAACCAAGGGCTACCTCTTTGCCAAATTTGGTGTAATTCCGTTCAGCAGTTCGGGCTGTAGCTGCGACTAAAGGTTCCTATGGAAAAATGAATGGGGAAAACAGGTTTTGGGACCCCCTTTTTTCTCGGCCCCCGCTTGACGATCACCCCGAGACTTTCAGGATAGGAGCGGACCGGAGCGCCCCAACAAGTTGGAAACTTTCGCGAAGATTCGTCAACCGGCGCCAACGTTATTTCAAATAGAATGTTGCGGATTTCCTATGGAAAATAGGTCCTAACTATAACTATCTACTGGCGACCGCCAGTAGATAATATATATCCTTTCAAGACCGGCCCTCCTTCTGACAACACGGGCGCTCTTAGGCGGTGCGAATACAGTATGGCAGAGTCACGCCGTTACTAAATTCACCAATTCTCCCCAAAGGTAGAATGTCCGCACGCACTCACAAATTCAGGCTTCATACTCGTTGCTTTAAAGTTTCAAGATTTTAATCAGCATGCCAGTAGCTCTACGTGTTTCAGTCTCGACGGAGACCTTGTTCACGAGCAAAACAATTACACAGTGGCAGCATTTTTTTCTCTTTAAAAGAGATTAAAAAAAGAAAATGTATGTACGGAACTAAAGAGCATTTGTGACTGCAGCCCACTAGAGGGCAAAAATTGCATAAATATAAATGGGTATGCCCACTGGTGGGCAGGCTTTGCAACAATGTAAAAGCAACCAAGTTTGGGGGCCGGAGTTTGTCAGCATAAAAAGTTGAAGAAAGGAACTTGTACTCACAATCCATTATGCAAGAGAGCAGTCATTAATGAGAGTGGGCGGGTACATAAGATTGGTTGAATTAATGTAAATTACAAATTCAAATGGAGGATTGCATGAATCATGTTTTATCGGTGGATTTAGAATTAATCATTTAGCTTTGGGTGTTATTCACGTTAATATTAGTTTAATTTAAAATTGCCCACTACAGTATCCAGAATGCTTAGCAGCAAGCGGCAGGAAATGATGCAATGAGGATGTCATGCACGTTTTAAAAAAGAGAAAAAAATGCTGCGACTGTGTAATTGTTTTGCTTGTGAACAAGGTCTCCGTCGAGACTGAAACGCGTAGAGCTACTGGCATGCTGATTAAAATCTTGAAACTTTGAATCCGACTCCTCATCAGGCGAAGCGGCCCGAAGGGGACCCCGGCAGCAACAGCGAGACACCAGAAGATCAAGGTCCAGGCGTCGCTCCAAGTCCTGTGGGGCCTCGTCCCGGACTGCGTCGGCCTCAGGGCAGCATGTATCGGGGACCTGAGATTCGACTCGACGAGCAGCAGCAGCAAAGTGAAATGTCTGATTTGGATTGAAGGGACTCATAGATGGGCCGGACCCTCCGTTAGCTATCTGCTGGCGGAGATCGCGCCCCTGTTATATGGGCTGTAAGTTGGGGATCCATTGGTCGGGGTGGACCGCACCCTCCCGTTGGGGGGTGTGGGTCACGCCTGCCACGACAAATGCTTCATGGTTTGTGAGGTATGGGGTGGGGGGTTTGTTGGGGGGGCTGTTTTAGTTCTTTGATCGCACTTTCACCCATGTACACTAGATGTTTCAGCATGCACCACTGGGGGTTTCCCAATCTGACAACAGTGGACAGTGGCTCCGATGGCCAGGGTATCCCCTAGTGAGCGGGTGTCCCCGGGCACTCTTCGCATTATTAGTTGGAATGTCAGGGGTACCCTAGACAAAATTAAATGTGGGGCCATACTCCAGTATGCCAAACGAGCCGGAGCGGCTATTCTAATGGTGCAGGAAACTCATCTTTTGGGTACAAAGGCCCTTTGTTTGCAACGGTATGGGTACCAACACGTATTCCATTCTGGTTTTACGAGGGGATCTCGGAGGGTGGCAATCTTGATACACCGCAGGGTTCCGTATACACACATTAAACAGTGGTCAGATACTCAGGGGCGATATTTGTTTCTCCGGGGAAGGGTCGGGGAGGATCCGTTGGTGCTGGGTAGTGTCTATGCTCCTCCGCTGCAGTGGAATTTGGTGGAGCGTCTTATGACCCTATGGGCGGATATACCAGAGGGCGCTGCTGTCATTGGTGGAGATTGGAATGATGTGATGGATGTGGCCAGGGATCGCTGGCGGGGTGGGGGTGGTTCTATGGGTGGTCGCACCACGAAGCTATACTCCTTGGTGACGGGGTTGAATTGGGTAGATGTGTGGCGACGATTCCATCAGAAGGTTCGGGAGTTCACATATCTCTCCGCCGTCCACGATTCCTACTCTAGGCTGGACTACCTCTTTGTTCCTCAAGCGGCGGTGCGTGGGGTGGTGGTGGCGGAGATTCTCCCGCGGGGCCTGTCGGATCACTCCCCGGTGGCACTTACCTTGCAACTAGGGCGGGTGAAGCAGCCATTCAGGTGGCGACTCTCAGTATGGCATCTGCAGAAGGAGGAGTATAGAGAACACATGAGTTGTGCGATAGATCAGTATTTCATGACCAACGAGGGGTCGGTTTCTAAGGCCGAGATGTTATGGGAAGCAATGAAACCGACACTGCGGGGAGTGGACATCTCCTGGTGCGCAGCGGCGCGTAGGGCGCGCACGGAAGAACTACTCCAGGTGGAGGCGGAAGTAGAGACACTCGAACGAAGGAGCCGAGAGGCGGGTGGAAGTCAAAATAAACGACAATTGCTGTTGGCACAACAGAACTATGCCACTCTATTGCTGGATGAGGCCCGCCAGGCTTGGCTGGCAACGCGTAGCAGAGTGTATCAATGGGGGGATAAATCCAGTAAGATGTTGCATCGACTCTGCCAGGGAATTTTTCATTCCCAGGCCCTCCCAGGTGTCTTGGGTTTGGGGGGGGAATCGATTACAGATCCGCTAGTCCTGACGGAGAGCTTTGCCACCTACTATTCAGATTTGTATGCCGCTAAGGAGTGTCTACCGACGGCAACAATTGATACATTTTTGGATGATCTCCCGCCCAAGGCCCTACCGAATGAGGTGAGGGAACAACTGGAGCAACCCCTGACGGTCGAGGAGTTGGGTGCCGCATTGGGCGAGCTTAACACCGGGAAGGCGCCTGGGCCCAATGGGTTCCCAAGTGAATTTTTCAAACGCTACTTTACGCAGCTGGGCCCCCAATATCGGTCAGTGGTTGAAGAGGCACGAGAACAAGGGTCTCTCCCCCCAGACTGGAGACACACGGAGGTGGTGGTGTTTCATAAGCCGGACAGACCCCCGGACCAGCATGCATCGTATCGCCCCATTTCTCTCCTAAATGTGGAGGCCAAGATTCTTGCCAAAGCCCTCGCGAATCGCCTTCTCCCACATATTACGGCCCTGATCCACTCGGATCAGGCAGGATTTATGCCGCAAAGGGCGACCAGACATAATATTCGGCGGGTGCATGTGGCGGTGGCAGCCATACGCCAACTGGGTGAACCAGCAGCCCTACTATTGGCCGATATGGATAGGGCATTTGACTCCCTTAGCTGGGTGTACCTATTCGCCTTGCTACAAAGGATTAATCTTGGACCGCGATTCCTCTCCTATCTGACCCTCCTATATACTGCCCTCACGGCAGCGGTGCGGGTAGCTGGCGCGACCTCCTCTACGTTTTCCATCGGGCGGGGTACAAGACAGGGCTGCCCTTTATCCCCCTATTTATTTGCTCTTTCCATGGAACCTCTGGCTGCATGGGTGCGGATGGATGCACAGGTGCGGGGATTTGAATGGGCGCCGAGACTATCAGACAGGATAGCGTTATATGCTGATGATGTCCTCTTCTTCCTCACAGATGTGGACAGAATGGGGCCACGCCTGTTACGGATTATGCAAATTTTCGGGGAGACATCTGGATTATATATGAACCCTCGCAAATCCAAGCTGTGGTTGTTGGGAGATAGAACAGGTGTAGGCTCGTGGGCCTCAATGGTCCAGATGGCGGCAGGAGGATTGCAATACCTAGGAGTGTTCATGTCGGATGTCCCCAGAGTCTCCTGGGAACGTAACGTGGTGCCGGTGTGAGAACGAGTGCGGGACTGCATTAAGTCCTGGTCTCGTATGCCTCTGTCTATTTATGGTAGGTCAGCAATATTTAAGATGGTGGCGCTCCCTCGGCTCCTTTACCAGCTGCAGAATCACCCCTACCTGATTTCACCCCGGTGGTTCCGACAAGTGAACGCGGCCTTAGGCCAGTTTCTATGGGAGGGGGGCAAGGTGCGAGTGGCCCTGCGAACGTGCTTTCTATCTACCTATTGCGGGGGGCTCGCCTCCTCCGACTTGTACTCGTATTATCAGGCCTCGCACCTACTCATCTTAAATGAACGGTGGTATAGTTCTAGGGAAGACCCGGCTTATGCGGTCGAGCGACACCTGATGGGAGACTGCTCGTTACACATGCTCCTATACTCCGCACCGCGGCGTAATTCGCTGCCATCGGCGACGCGAGTTGTCTTTCAGGTCTGGAAGCAGGCATTGAGAAGTATGGGATGGTGGACAACGCTGACTCGGCAGACTCCCCTTTGGAACAACGGGCGCTTGCCGCAGCTGATGACCTTGCAGTGGTTTAGGGGTGGGACAATATCGGTATCTCGGTCTTGGGCGATGTCATGAAGGGACTAGTACTTAAATCCTTCCAGGACCTTCAGAAAGACTTCCACATGCCACAGCCCCAATTCTACCGCTACCTTCAATTTCGGCATGCCTTGGCCCCCAGTCTGGCAGGGTTGGACTCACTACCGGAGTTTAGGCCAATGGAGGCGAAGGTTTTCATGGGAGACCTGCAGGAACGTAAAATCTCGAAGATATATCAATCCTTAGTTACCCATTGTTCCCCTATGCTGCAGAAACTCCGGGAGAACTGGGAGGGAGATGTGGGTCCATTGGATGAGGAGGATTGGACGGAGGCCCTGGCAGCCCCGCGAGGGGCGGCCATAGCGATACGACTCCGCTTGGTCCAATTTAAATACATACATAGAGTTTACTATACACGGGTACGACTGTGGAAAGCGGGGCTGATTGCCTCCCCGGTCTGCCTCCGTTGTGATCAGGAAGAGGGCACATTTCTACATACAGTCTGGCACTGCCCTTCTCTAGATCGTTTTTGGAGAGGAGTCTTTAATTGCCTGTCGGAGGTGCTGGGCTGGGACCTCTTCGCTCGCCGAGGCTTGCACTGCTGCATATTATGGAGGGAATCGGCGGTAATGCCAATAAACGGCATTTACTGCTATTAGGCCTTACATTGGCAAAAAGAGACATAGCTAGGGAGTGGAAGGCACCAAGGGCTCCCTCAGTGGCTGCATGGAAGAATGGGCTAGATTTTAGCATGGGGCTGGAAAAGCACATATTTGTCGCCAGGGGTTGTCCACGCAAACACTTAAAAATATGAAAACTGTGGGCGGATTACCGTGGACTATTGCTAGAGGAGGTGGTAGGGACAGGGGATCTCCACCAGAGGTGACACCAATATTGAGATGGGGATTAGGGGAGATCCATGAAATGGGGGCCCGATGGGCAGCCCGGGCGCGGTGTGTGAGCGATCTGGTTGGGTTGTGGGCGTGCAGTGCGATCGGGGGGGGTTGGGGGATGGGGGGAAGTTAGATATTAATGTGAAATCTTCTGTGTTTTCACGTGAAATGTCAAAGTACGATTTTCTCCATTTGATTGGGCAGTAGTTTCTGGGGTACAGAGCGCTGCATCATATGTGCAACTTGACGAATTAAGTTTGTTTATAAAAAAAAAAAATCTTGAAACTTTAAAGCAACGAGTATGAAGCCTGAATTTGTGAGTGCGTGCGGACATTCTACCTTTGGGGAGAATTGGTGAATATATATATATATATATATATATATATATACATATATATATTACCTACTGGCGGTCGCCAGTAGGTAGTTATAGTTAGGACCTATTTTACATAGGATTTTTTTTTTTTTTCCTAATAACTTTGGCGTCGTTTGACAAATCTTTGCGAAATTTTCAAAACTAGTGGGGCGCTCCGGTCAGCTCCTGTATTGACAGTGTCGGGGTTATTTGCAAAGCGGGGGCCGAGAAAAAAGTGGGGTCCCAAAACACGTTTTCCCCATGTTATTTTCCATAGGAAACTTTAGACACGGCTACAGCCCGAACTGCTGAACGGAATTATACCAAATTTGGCAAAAAGGTAGCCCTTGGTTCAGAAAGAGACCTTTTGTTAAATGGTGTAAATCCGTTCAGTAGTTCCTGAGAAATTAAAAAACAGAGGTCGGAAAATCAATTTCCCATAGGAAACTTTAGACACGGCTACAGCCCGAACTGCTGAACGGAATTACACCAAATTTGGCAAAAAGGTAGTGCTTGGTTCAGAAAGCGACCTTTTTTTTAAATGGTGTAAATCCGTTCAGTAGTTGCTGAGAAATTCAAAAAATAAAAGTTTCAATATCTAGGGACGCAGTGGATTTGCGAACCCTCCCGACCAGGAGCTTCACTGTGATTGGCTGCCAACACTCCAAACCAGGAAGTGTTGGCAGCCATCTTGTGACTCGGTAGAACCGAGTCACAAGAAAACAGTGAAACAAAGGTGAAAAACAAGAAAAGGGGGCAGGGTAGAAACACCCTGACCCCCCAGGCCTGCTCAGGGGGTCCCACAAGGACCCCCAGGGCCAAAAAAAGCATTTATTTTTTATCATTTCGGTGGAATTCGTGCTGGGGTCGCGAATCCCGCCAAAATTATTTTAAAAAAGGAAGCGCGCTTCATTTTTATGAGGCCCCCGGGTCGGCCAGGTCCCTGAGGCATTGCCCAATTTATAATTTTTAATTGCGGGGTCCCCCACAGCCCCGGGGACCGCCACCTCCCCGGGGCTATGTTAATTATATGCGGGAGGGCACGCGGCCCTCCCGCAGCCCCGGGAACCGCCACCCCCCGGAGCTTGTTTTTTAATTTGTGGGGGGGCTCCAAGGCCCCCCCAAGCCCCGGGGAGCACCACCCCCCGGGGCTTGCTTTTTATTAATGTGTGGGGGGGCTCCAAGGCCCCCCCAAGCCCCAGGGACTGCCACCCCTGGGGCTTTTCTTAAGTATTCATGGGGGCACACGGCCCCCTGCTGCCCCGGGGACCGCCACCCCCGAGGCTTGTTTTTTTTATAAAATAAAACCTGTGAGGGGGGGCTCGAGCCTCCACACATGCCCCGGGGACTGCCACCTCCCCGGGGCACTAATAATGTAAATTTGGGGGTCCGTTACGGACCCCCGAGCCCCGGGGACCACCACCTCCCCGGGGCTTGAAACACATTGGGAGGGGGGACGCGTGGCCCCCCTCCTGGAGCCCTTGATGGACCTGGGGACCGCCACCCCCAGGGCTGGCTCCTGCAGTGTCCTGGGGTGCCCACCCCTGGGACACTGCTGTTTGCTATGGTGGGCGGGAGCCGTGCGGCTCCCGCCCTGCCATAGCAAACTCTGCTTTGGATTTTGGAAGCGAGAGCAGGTTTCCTGCTCTCCTTCCAAAATCCAAAGCAGATTGCTTTTCCACAAGGGGAGCTGCATGTCAGCAGCTCCCCGTGTGGAAAAGCAATGCCGGCTCCCGCAGGAGGCGGGGAGACGGCGGGACCGTGGGGGAATTGGGGCTCCCCCCACTGTCCCCAACAGACAGGCCATGCCCCGGGGGATGGGGTCCCCGGGGCTAGAAGTGGCCCAGGAGGGGGGCCATGCGGCCCCCCTCCCAGTTAATTAAAAAAATAATAATAATAAAAATGGCAGGCCGGGCCCCCGGGGATGGGGTCTCCGGGGCTATCAATGGCCTGAGGAAGGGGGCCACGCGGCCGCCCTCCAAATATATAAAAAAATAAATAAATACAGGCCAGGCCCTGGGGGATGGGGACCCCGGGGCCAGGAGTGGCCCGGGAGGGGGCCACGCGGCCCCCCTCCCCAATTAAAAAAATAAAATGTAAAAAAAACACGGCAGGCCGGCCCCACGGGATGGGGTCCCCGGGGCCATAATTGGCCTGAGGAGGGGGGCCACGCGGCCCCCCTCCCAACACAAAATTATAAATAAACAGGGTGGCCAGGCCCCGGGGGATGGGGTCCCCGGGGCCATAATTGCCCTCTGGAGGGGGGCCACGTGGCTCCCCTCCTGTTTATTTATTTTTTTAAAAAGGAGTCAGGCTCTGGGGGATGGGGTCCCCAGGGCCCCAAAAAAAGAAAAAGAAAGGGGGCCACACAGCCCCCCTTCTAAAAAAAATAAATAAAGAAAAAAACGGCATTGTGCCGGAGGCCACGCCCCCTCCCAGAAACACTCTGCAAACGTGCCCCGTGGCGCGTTTTAAGTTGAGGAATTAATTCCCCTTCAATGCTGAGGGTCCCTGGGGGCCAACTAGCCCACCAGGTACCTCCAGTATGCACCACAGAGCTGCGTTGGAGAGAGGTGTAAAGGGGCGTGGCCTCGGACCACCTCTCTGCAACACAGCCCTGTGGCGCTTACTGGAGGTACCTGGTGGGCTAGTTGGCCCCCAGGGACCCTTAGGATTCAAGGGGACATAATCCCCCAACTTAAAACGCGCCATGGGGTGCGTTTGCACAGTGGTGAAGGCAGGGGGCGAAGCCTGATGTGACAAGTGTGCAAACACGCCCCGTGGCATGTTTTAAGTTGGGGGATTAAGTCCCCTTGAATCCTGAGGGTCAGTGGGGGCCAACTAGCCTACCAGGTACTTCCAATAAGCGCCACAGGGCTGCGTTGCAGAGAGGTGGTCCGAGGCCATGCCGCTTTTTATACCTCTCTGCAACGTAGCTCTGTGGCGCTTACTGGAGGTACCTGGTGGGCTAGTTGGACCTCAGGGACCCTCTGGATTCAAGGGGACTTAATACCCAACTTAAAACGTGCAACGGGGCGCGTTTGCACACTTATCACATCAGGCCCCGCCCCCTGCCTTCACCACTGTGCAAACGCGCCCCGTGGCGTGTTTTAAGTTGGTGGATTAAGTCCCCTTGAATCCTGAGGGTCCCTGGGGGCCAACTAGCCCACCAGGTACCTCCAGTAAGTGCCAGGGAGCTGCCTTGCAGAGAGGTGGTCCAAGGCCACGCCCCCTTTTTACACCACTCTGCAATGCAGCTCTGTGGCGCTTACTGGAGGTAGCTGGTGAGCTAGTTGGCCCCCGGGACCCTCACGATTCAAGGGGACTTAATAGGGACGTTATAGATCAAAATTAGCATTTGAAAAACCATTGAAATTCACTGAAAAAACCATAGGTTTCAGGCACGTTATAGTTAGAAATTAGCATTTAAAAAACCTTATCAGTGATGTCATTTGAGATGTCATCAGTGATGTCATCAGTGATGTCACTGACCATGTCATGAATGATGTAATATGTGACGTCATCAGCAGCGCATTGCGGGGGCGCGAGTTATAGTTAGCTGAACTAACTATAACGGTGGAGTTTCTCTGGCTTTGTATGATTGAAATCTCCAACTAACTATAACGTCCCTGAAACCTATGATTTTTTCAGTGAATATATATATATGTATGTATATATATATTCACTGAAAAAACCATAGGTTTCAGACACGTTATAGTTAGAAATTAGCATTTAAAAAACCTTTGAAATTCACTGAAAAAACCATAGGTTTTAGGGACAGTTATAGTTAGTTGGACATTTCACTCGTACAAAACCATAGAAATTCCCCCGTTATAGTTAGTTCAGCTAACTATAACTCGCGCCCCGCAATGCACTGCTGATGACGTCACATATTACATCACTCATGACATGGTCAGTGACATCACTGATGACATCACTGATGACATCTCAAATGACATCACTGATTACATCACTGATGACATCATCCAGTGACTGTGTGTTTCTGTAAAGTTTAAATATGTTTAATATATATAGGGAAAGGTGATTGAAGAATGAGTGGGTGTATAAGTGTCTGAATGGATGATTTAGTACGTGAGTGACTGACTCTACAAGTGAGTGATTAAATGTATCTTACTGAATGCATGGGTTAGTGACTAAACTGTGTGAATGTCTGTATCCATCTGTCTGTTGGTTTGTAAGCGGCTGCATGGCTTTCTGAATAGCTACATGAGTGTCTACATGGGTTATTGATTGATTGTCTGAGTATCTGTATGGGTGCCTGAGTGTTTGTGTGGGTGTTGGTGTGTGTGACTCTGTGCATAGATGTGTGAGTTGGTGATTCACTGGGTGCATGGTTTCAAGAGTGCATCTGTGATGGACTGTATGGGTGGGTGAGTGTGTGTATGGGTGTGTTAGTGATTGAATGTATATCTCAGTGGTACATGTGTGAGTAACTACATATGTGAAAGGCAGTATATATGTGTGTTGGAGTATATAAATGGCTATAAGTGAGAGTGTGTGATTGTGAGAGTGGCTGTATGGATGAGTGTGTACTTGTATCAGTGATTGTATAAGAGCATAAGAATGTGCTAGTATTTGTATGAGTAAGTGAGCTGGTGTGTGTATAACTGCATAGGTGAGTAAATGGGTGTGTGATTAAGTTTTTTGCATGACTGACTAGGTGTGTGAGTACCTCTATGGATGAGTGGCGGTGTGTGAGTGTTTATATAGGTGTATGAGTGCATATGATAGTCCTGTACTGAGTGACTAAGTATGAGTGACTGTACGGGTGAGTGAGTGGATGTGTGTGTAGACCTAAGAATCAGTGAGTGGGTATGTCGTTTTTGGTGTTGGAGTGTCTATGGTTTTGAGAATGGCAGTCTGTAATTTAGAGTGGGTGTATCAAAAGTTATATTAGGGTGTGAGAAGATGCATGAAATTATCACATGGATGATGTCATCAGTGATGTCATTTGAGATGTCATCAGTGATGTCATCAGTGATGTCACTGACCATGTCATGAGTGATGTAATATGTGACGTCATCAGCAGTGCATTGCGGGCGCGAGTTATAGTTAGCTGAACTAACTATAACGGGGGAATTTCTATGGTTTTGTACGAGTGAAATGTCCAACTAACTATAACTGTCCCTAAAACCTATGGTTTTTTCAGTGAATTTCAAAGGTTTTTTAAATGCTAATTTCTAACTATAACGTGTCTGAAACCTATGGTTTTTTCAGTGAATTTCAAAGGTTTTTTAAATGCTAATTTTTAACTATAACGTGCCTGAAACCTATGATTTTTTAAGTGAATTTCAAAGGTTTTTTAAATGCTAGGTTCTGACTATGCCTACAGAGGTAGGACATGTGAAGAAAGAAGAATAAACGCACAGAAAGAAGCAAAAGAAATGCAGAAAGAAGCAACAGAAGTCCACAAAGACGAAGAAAAGTGCAGGAAGAAGCAAAAGATGTGCAGAAAGAACCAACAGAGGAGCAGAAAGACGCCTTGTTGCAAAATCATCCTGTGCCCACAACTTTTTCAGACGGGTACTGGTGGTAACTGACTCTGACTAACCAGAGTCAGTGCTATGCTAAAAGACACTTAGAATACAGTGAAAACACCTACATACACTAGGGAACACTATGCGTTGGGGTACCCGTTGTAGGAAGGTGGAATCTGACTATATGGTTGCCCCCACTTTTTTTATGGTGTTTTGCTGGTTTATGACTTAGTTGGACTGGGATCCTGCTATTCAGGGCCCCAGTCTATCTGCTTTCTCTGTAAAATGGTTTCCATGTGCCTTAGGCACATCACTGATTGGAATCTGGAGTGCCCTTATAAGTCCCTAGTATATGGTATACTATGTACCAAGGGCATAGGTACCTCAGAGGCCTGCCAGGGGCTGCAGCATGTATTATGCCACCCCTGGAAGGCCATCCAAACTGACACCACAGGTCTGCTACTGCAGCCTGGGTAAGGTGGTGCATGCACCCCTTACTGTGATATAGGTTACCTATGTCACTAAATACATACACACATATAAACCTATAAGTCACTCCTAAGGCAGGCCTTATCAATCCTAAAGGCAGAGTGCATGGTTCCTATGTGAGAGGGTGCCCCTGCATGAGCAGGGCCCCTCTGCAGCATTCGGAGACCATCTCTGATGCTGTTTGTAGTGCAGCCTGACCATATACTCTTAAGCGCATTATAACCTCGCGGTAAAATGCTAACTTTGGAATGGCTGCACCTAAACATGTCGTGTTTGGTGTCAAACATCTTGGAATACTACCCCCCGCCAATCCTGGCGGCGGGGGTAGCATTCCACCCTTCTAGAGGGAAAGACATGTTAACTCTGGCTAGTCCGGTAACTTCTTTCCAAAGCCCTGGCATCACAAAATGGATGCTGCTGCCACAGACACGAGTCTGGCCTCCTGCTGCTGGACGAAACTCCGGCAGGGGAGGCCTGGACAATAGGTTTCCTGTCCCAGGGAGGTGTGACCACCTCCCCAGACAGGATAATGTGTATTGGGGCTGGGCGGGAGCACTTTCGGGTGCTTTGAAGTCCTGCACTGGGGGCACATTTGGTGTCCCTGTGCATACCCCAGTTCAAACCGGATCAGGGGCTTGCAGCCCCTGCTTTGGCGCGAACTGGACAAAGGGAAAGGGGTGTAGCCACCCCTCTGCCCTGACCCACCCATAGGTGGGGCCACAGAGTAGTCCAACCCCTATCCTTAGTATAAGTATAGGAACCCAGTCCTTAGGATTTTAGATTATCCTTGGACGAAACTCTGTAACTGAATCCTGGACCTTCGACGCTCTACTCACGATTAGAGGACAGAAGAATCTCCCTTGGGGTCAAGGAGTGACTCCCCTGCTTGGCAGGCACCAAAGAAGCATCTGTCCGGTTCGCATTTCTGAAGCTCCCGTCGGACGCCGAAGTCATCGCATCACCAGAGGTCGATTCTCAGACTTCCCCGAGGCTACCCTGAGTCCCCAGCAAAGCTGAGGCCCGTGGCTATCGTGGGTGACTTGAGACCGTGACCCCTGGACACCGAGCACATTTGCAAGTGCATCATCTTCTGGGTCTTCCAAGAAGTCGTGCTTTGGGCTCCGAGTAGCCCTAACCTCTAGCACCACCTGCACCAAAGATCACTGGCCCCCACTCCACGAGTGTCCTGTAAGCCAGATCCACGTGCAGCGTCACGAGGCTCCTTCGCGGTCGCTAGCCCGTTGGCTAGTAGCCCTTAACGAAGGCCAATCCTTTTTTTTCTTGGGCATCCTGGTTGCTCCAGGCCTGCCCTCACTTACCCTTGCTGGGTGAATTCCACAGACCTTGCTGGTCTGCACCATCGACGATCAACATCTTCACCGAGACTTGCCGTTGCCAAGGCTTGTTGGGTCCAATCCGGTCGCCGACACCTCAGCACTCGACAAACATCGTGTACCAGCCAGAATCCTGCTCCTGGTCGCCGACAACGCCTCCTGGACCTCGTGGCTGAAGAGTCAAGACGACTGTCAATGCACCTGAAGCACTCGACATCGGTGGGCATCTGTCCATCGCCTTCCTGGTCACTGGCTAGTGACCCAGACTCTGTCCCCTCTGCTTTCAGGTTCTTCAGAACTCCGATCCACTCTTGGATCCACCCGGACACTTTTCTCTTGGTCGCCAGCAGCACTTTGCAGCAGATCGCCATTCGAATCGACGACGAAACCCGACCCCGAAAGGCACCTATGCACCCGGCTTCCCTGGGTGAGGTAACACGAGTACTCCGGTGCTCCCGTGGGTAGAGACTCTTCAAAGTCCTAGATCTCAAAGGGTTTTGTCCTAGTCCTCTTTTAAGTGTCCCTTTTCTCTAATTTCCCGATCCCGACTTTCTCCATAGAAGTCAACGGCGTATCGCGGTTGTGTATTTACACTGCACGCGTCTCCCGTGGGTCCCCTGTGTCACTACCTTGGGTGGTTCCTTGTGGTCCAAGCACTTCTAGAGGCTCTAGGCCTAGTGTCTAGTTCAGTCGTGGTTCGCATACCACTTTATTGGTATATGGTTTGGTACGCCCCTAGGGCCCAAACGTGTATTTGTGCTATTACTGTGTTTAAATAACTTCTAACTTATGTACTTCGAACTCTAGCCTCATAAAGAGACTAGAGGGGTGTGTTTAGCAATAAATACATATATTTTGAATATATACCTGGTGTGGTGCTCTTTCATTTGATCACTCAAGAGATTATAGACTGGTAAAACAAGCTGCTTTACATTCCTTCAAGACTTAGCCTGAAGGCTGCTCTCCATAGCTACCACTAGGATAGCTTTCAATAAGGTTGTCTTTAACCTATCTCCAATAAGGGGTTGTTTGGACTGGTGCAAGGTGCCCACTATAATTAGTGGACAGCATATGCCAGGCCAACTTCTCACATTGGTGTGCAGCGTGTGGGATTCCAGCTTGCTATTGTTTTACCAGATAATCTCAATTGAATTGATCAACTGAAAACCACTAAAGGTACCTAAGGTACATATAATTTAAGCTTAGAATACAGTAAGTTCTACTGAACTTAGAGTTGTGTGTTAAGGGATAGCACAACCCTTTCTACAACTCAAGAGAGTTTAGTAGGCCACACTAGAGTAGGTAGTGCATACACCACACCACACTAGTAATGTCTTTAAGGGTAGGATCTAAAGAATCCTTGCAGGAAGCCATTGAGCTTCCACCCTCCAAGTATGATACACTCCCATTCTTGGAATTGAGAGCTTTATGCAACTTGAGAAAAATAAGGACAGGCCAAAGCCCCACCACCCAACACCTCAAGGAGTTGTTGGTGGCTTATGACCTTAGTAAGCCCTTGGGGACTGAAGGGGTAGGAGCTGAGGGTGGGGCAGAGGAAGAGGACGAGGCCAGGGGTACCAATACCCCCAGCCCCCCCTCTGAAACTGACCAGGAGGGCGACAATGGCCCTGACCTGGATAATCTAACCCCTCCTGAGGAAGATGAAGAGGAGGATCAGAATGATGCCCCCTTTGTCCCCCCAGGAAGGATTGTGAGTGTGCCCAGAAGGTCTAGATCTTCTTCTCAGGAGTCTAACCACTCTGGCACCTCAATAGGGAGCTCTGTCTCATCTCAGAGGAGGGAATCCTCTCATGAGAGAAGAAAGAGGCTGGTTCTATATGAGGAAGCTCAGCTTGAACTCAGAAAGAAGCAACTAGCCATAGACAGGGAGTCCCTAGATCTCTTTAGAGAGAGAAGAAAGTTGGGACTAGAGTCCCATGGTGGCAGCAATATCCCTAGAGATAGGGAAAGGTCTTATGACCATAGAAACCTAAACAAGATTGTCCCTCCCTACCAGAGTGGGGATGACATCCACAAATGGATAACTGCACTGGAGAGGGCCTGTAAAGTTCAGAAGGTCCCCCAGAGGCAGTGGGCAGCAATCTTGTGGCTCTCCTTTGCAGACAAAGGTAGAGACAAGCTCCTCACTGTAAGAGAAGAGGATGCTGACAATTACACAGTCTTGAAGAGTGCTCTGATAGATGGGTTTGGCCTAACCACTGAACAGTATAGGTTGAAGTTCAGAGACACCCAAAAAGCTCAGACTCAAGACTGGGTTGATTTTGTAGATTGTGCTACAAAGGCTCTGGAAGGTTGGATACATGGCAACAAAGTGCATGACTTTTTAGGATTGTACAATTTGATTATGAGGGAGCAGATCCTTAATAATTGTCAAAACCAGCTTTTGCACCAGTATCTGGTGGACTCTGATCTGACCTCTCCCCAAGAATTGGGAAAGAAGGCAGACAAATGGGTCAGAACCAGAGTAAAAACTAGAAATCAGGGTGGTGACCAGAAGAAAGATTCTACTAAGTCCCAAGAGAAAGGTGGGGATAAATCTAAGGATAAGTCCCCTACAGGGCCCCAAAATTCCTCTTCTGGGGTGGGTCCCAAACTCCTTCCTCTCCTGAAAAGAAACCATATTGCCATGTCTGTAAAAAGCCTGGGCACTGGAAAACTGATCCCAGTTGCCCCAGGATTGGCAATAAAGAAAATGTTCCTCCCACAACTACTACCACCCCTCCTGGTACTACCAGTAGTAATCCTCCAGTTGGGAGTAGTGCACCCAAAAAGTTGGGTGCTTTTGCAAGAGGAACAGAGGTGAGCCCTAGTTTAGACAGGGACCCCTCAACAGACTCCTCTGACTCTGATGGTGGTATAGGATTTGCCACCTTTACCATGGGTCCCACAGCGTTGGGCAGGTACAGATTGGAGCCAATAATTAATGGTCAGAAAGCTGTGGCATTTAGGGACACAGGGGCTAGTGTCACCATGGTGGCAGGGAAACTAGTCCCCCCTCACCAGTTTTTACCTGAGTTTAAGTACCAGGTGACCAACATTGATGGTGTCAGAACAGATCACCCCATGGCCATAGTCAATCTCAGCTGGGAGGGGGTCACAGGCCCAAAGAGAGTGGCAGTGTCCCCCACCTTACCTGTAGATTGCCTGATGGGCAATGATTTGGAAATTTCAGCCTGGGCTGAAGTTGAACACCAAACCCATCTTAGGATGTTGGGCGTCCCTGTAAAGGTTAGTGGGGCTGTGATGGCCACAGCCCCAGCCCAAGAATTTGGAGAGATGGAGCCTGAAAGAATGGCCCACTCTCCCCCAAAAGAGAGCACAAGGGTTGAAGAAAAGTCTTCTTCCCCCAGACAGTAGGTAAGGGTCAGCCTCCTCAGGGAACTGACCCTACCCCTAGTGAAGGAACTGCCACAGAGGTAGTCAGGCCTGGCCTGGCCACACCCCTGATGGCAGAGGACCCTTCCAAGGTGGTACCCAGTCTGGAGCAGGTAACCTGCCCCTCTCTACCCTGCCTCAGTCAGCCCAGGGCTGCAGAGGTCAGGGAGGTCAGTGGACCCCCAGGGCCCCCTGTCCAGAGGAAGCCCCCATCAGCAGATTAGGGGCACCCAGTCTAGTAGCCCTAGCCAGGTGAAAATTCCTCTACACACTGAGGGATCCCCCATACCTTTATGTAGGGACCTTCCCCAGAAGGACTCTGGTAGGCAAGGGCAAACCTGGGACCAGAAGGTTCCAAACCTGCCATGTCCCTCCAGTAGTCCATCCAAAGGGACCCAACCCCCAGCTGTAGGCAGCCAAAGGTTGACCCTTAGAGCAAAGTGCAACTCAGTCATGGAAAGACAGGCATACATGGTGACCAGTGATCTGAGGAAGCTGAGGCCAACATTCCTAGGGCCTCACTTCCCTACTCAGACACCTCACCAGCCTTGTACTTTACCTAAGCACACCACAGGTAGTGATTCCCCATGGTGGAGACCCTCTCATACCCTTAGGGTGAGGGATTGCTTAGTGGACCATAAGACAGGGGGCAACCATGCTAGTGCAGGTGCTTCCTTATATGACCACTTAGTCAATGAAGGCTCAACTGGCCAAGGTTAGCCTTATCTCCTTTCGTTTGGGGGGGTTATGTAGGAAGGTGGAATCTGACTATATGGTTGCCCCCACTTTTTTTATGGTGTTTTGCTGGTTTATGACTTAGTTGGACTGGGATCCTGCTATTCAGGGCCCCAGTCTATCTGCTTTCTCTGTAAAATGGTTTCCATGTGCCTTAGGCACATCACTGATTGGAATCTGGAGTGCCCTTATAAGTCCCTAGTATATGGTATACTATGTACCAAGGGCATAGGTACCTCAGAGGCCTGCCAGGGGCTGCAGCATGTATTATGCCACCCCTGGAAGGCCATCCAAACTGACACCACAGGTCTGCTACTGCAGCCTGGGTAAGGTGGTGCATGCACCCCTTACTGTGATATAGGTTACCTATATCACTAAATACATACACACATATAAACCTATAAGTCACTCCTAAGGCAGGCCTTATCAATCCTAAAGGCAGAGTGCATGGTTCCTATGTGAGAGGGTGCCCCTGCATGAGCAGGGCCCCTCTGCAGCGTTCGGAGACCATCTCTGATGCTGTTTGTAGTGCAGCCTGACCATATACTCTTAAGCGCATTATAACCTCGCGGTAAAATGCTAACTTTGGAATGGCTGCACCTAAACATGTCGTGTTTGGTGTCAAACATCTTGGAATACTACCCCCCGCCAATCCTGGCGGCGGGGGTAGCATTCCACCCTTCTAGAGGGAAAGACATGTTAACTCTGGCTAGCCCGGTAACTTCTTTCCAAAGCCCTGGCATCACAAAATGGATGCTGCTGCCACAGACACGAGTCTGGCCTCCTGCTGCTGGACGAAACTCCGGCAGGGGAGGCCTGGACAATAGGTTTCCTGTCCCAGGGAGGTGTGACCACCTCCCCAGACAGGATAATGTGTATTGGGGCTGGGCGGGAGCACTTTCGGGTGCTTTGAAGTCCTGCACTGGGGGCACATTTGGTGTCCCTGTGCATACCCCAGTTCAAACCGGATCAGGGGCTTGCAGCCCCTGCTTTGGCGCGAACTGGACAAAGGGAAAGGGGTGTAGCCACCCCTCTGCCCTGACCCACCCATAGGTGGGGCCACAGAGTAGTCCAACCCCTATCCTTAGTATAAGTATAGGAACCCAGTCCTTAGGACTTTAGATTATCCCTGGACGAAACTCTGAAACTGAATCCTGGACCTTCGACGCTCTACTCACGATTAGAGGACAGAAGAATCTCCCTTGGGGTCAAGGAGTGACTCCCCTGCTTGGCAGGCACCAAAGAAGCATCTGTCCGGTTCGCATTTCTGAAGCTCCCGTCGGACGCCGAAGTCATCGCATCACCAGAGGTGGATTCTCAGACTTCCCCGAGGCTACCCTGAGTCCCCAGCAAAGCTGAGGCCCGTGGCTATCGTGGGTGACTTGAGACCGTGACCCCTGGACACCGAGCACATTTGCAAGTGCATCCTCTTCTGGGTCTCCCAAGAAGTCGTGCTTTGGGCTCCGAGTAGCCCTAGCCTCCAGCACCACCTGCACCGAAGATCACTGGCCCCCACTCCACGAGTGTCCTGTAAGCCAGATCCACGTGCGGCGTCACGAGGCTCCTTCGCGGTCGCTAGCCCGTTGGCTAGTAGCCCTTAACGAAGGCCAATCTTTTTCTAACTTGGCATCCTGGTTGCTCCAGGCCTGCCCTCACTTACCCTCGCTGGGTGAGTTCCCCAGACCTTGCTGATCTGCACCATCGACGATCTTCCTCTGCATCGAGACTTGCCGTTGCCAAGGCTTATTGGGTCCAATCCGGTCGTCGACACCTCAGCACTCGACAAATATCATGTACCAGCCCGAATCCTGCTCCTGGTCGCCGACAACGCCTCCTGGACCTCGTGGCTGAAGAGACAAGACGACCGTCAACGCACCTGAAGCACTCGACATCGGTGGGCATCTGTCCATCGCCTTCCTGGTCACTGGCTAGTGACCCAGACTCTGTCCCCTCTGCTTTCAGGTTCTTCAGAACTCCGATCCACTCTTGGATCCACCCGGACACTTTTCTCTTGGTCGCCAGCAGCACTTTGCAGCAGATCGCCATTCGAATCGACGACGAAACCCGACCCCGAAAGGCACCTATGCACCCGGCTTCCCTGGGTGAGGTAACACGAGTACTCCGGTGCTCCCGTGGGTAGAGACTCTTCAAAGTCCTAGATCTCAAAGGGTTTTGTCCTAGTCCTCTTTTAAGTGTCCCTTTTCTCTAATTTCCCGATCCCGACTTTCTCCATAGAAGTCAACGGCGTATCGCGGTTGTGTATTTACACTGCACGCGTCTCCCGTGGGTCCCCTGTGTCACTACCTTGGGTGGTTCCTTGTGGTCCAAGCACTTCTAGAGGCTCTAGGCCTAGTGTCTAGTTCAGTCGTGGTTCGCATACCACTTTATTGGTATATGGTTTGGTACGCCCCTAGGGCCCAAACGTGTATTTGTGCTATTACTGTGTTTAAATAACTTCTAACTTATGTACTTCGAACTCTAGCCTCATAAAGAGACTAGAGGGGTGTGTTTAGCAATAAATACATATATTTTGAATATATACCTGGTGTGGTGCTCTTTCATTTGATCACTCAAGAGATTATAGACTGGTAAAACAAGCTGCTTTACATTCCTTCAAGACTTAGCCTGAAGGCTGCTCTCCATAGCTACCACTAGGATAGCTTTCAATAAGGTTGTCTTTAACCTATCTCCAATAAGGGGTTGTTTGGACTGGTGCAAGGTGCCCACTATAATTAGTGGACAGCATATGCCAGGCCAACTTCTCACATTGGTGTGCAGCGTGTGGGATTCCAGCTTGCTATTGTTTTACCAGATAATCTCAATTGAATTGATCAACTGAAAACCACTAAAGGTACCTAAGGTACATATAATTTAAGCTTAGAATACAGTAAGTTCTACTGAACTTAGAGTTGTGTGTTAAGGGATAGCACAACCCTTTCTACAACTCAAGAGAGTTTAGTAGGCCACACTAGAGTAGGTAGTGCATACACCACACCACACTAGTAATGTCTTTAAGGGTAGGATCTAAAGAATCCTTGCAGGAAGCCATTGAGCTTCCACCCTCCAAGTATGATACACTCCCATTCTTGGAATTGAGAGCTTTATGCAACTTGAGAAAAATAAGGACAGGCCAAAGCCCCACCACCCAACACCTCAAGGAGTTGTTGGTGGCTTATGACCTTAGTAAGCCCTTGGGGACTGAAGGGGTAGGAGCTGAGGGTGGGGCAGAAGAAGAGGAAGGGACCAGGGGTACCAGTACCCCCAGCCCCCCTCTGAAACTGACCAGGAGGGCGACAATGGCCCTGACCTGGATAATCCAACCCCTCCTGAGGAAGATGAAGAGGAGGATCAGAATGATGCCCCCTTTGTCCCCCCAGGAAGGATTGTGAGTGTGCCCAGAAGGTCTAGATCTTCTTCTCAGGAGTCTAACCACTCTGGCACCTCAATAGGGAGCTCTGTCTCATCTCATAGGAGGGAATCCTCTCATGAGAGAAGAAAGAGGCTGGTTCAATATGAGGAAGCTCAGCTTGAACTCAAAAAGAAGCAACTAGCCATAGACAGGGAGTCCCTAGATCTCTTTAGAGAGAGAAGAAAGTTGGGACTAGAGTCCCATGGTGGCAGCAATATCCCTAGAGATAGGGAAAGGTCTTATGACCATAGAAACCTAAACAAGATTGTCCCTCCCTACCAGAGTGGGGATGACATCCACAAATGGATAACTGCACTGGAGAGGGCCTGTAAAGTTCAGAAGGTCCCCCAGAGGCAGTGGGCAGCAATCTTGTGGCTCTCCTTTGCAGACAAAGGTAGAGACAAGCTCCTCACTGTAAGAGAAGAGGATGCTGACAATTACACAGTCTTGAAGAGTGCTCTGATAGATGGGTTTGGCCTAACCACTGAACAGTATAGGTTGAAGTTCAGAGACACCCAAAAAGCTCAGACTCAAGACTGGGTTGATTTTGTAGATTGTGCTACAAAGGCTCTGGAAGGTTGGATACATGGCAACAAAGTGCATGACTTTTTAGGATTGTACAATTTGATTATGAGGGAGCAGATCCTTAATAATTGTCAAAACCAGCTTTTGCACCAGTATCTGGTGGACTCTGATCTGACCTCTCCCCAAGAATTGGGAAAGAAGGCAGACAAATGGGTCAGAACCAGAGTAAAAACTAGAAATCAGGGTGGTGACCAGAAGAAAGATTCTACTAAGTCCCAAGAGAAAGGTGGGGATAAATCTAAGGATAAGTCCCCTACAGGGCCCCAAAATTCCTCTTCTGGGGGTGGGTCCCAAACTCCTTCCTCTCCTGAAAAGAAACCATATTGCCATGTCTGTAAAAAGCCTGGGCACTGGAAAACTGATCCCAGTTGCCCCAGGATTGGCAATAAAGAAAATGTTCCTCCCACAACTACTACCACCCCTCCTGGTACTACCAGTAGTAATCCTCCAGTTGGGAGTAGTGCACCCAAAAAGTTGGGTGCTTTTGCAAGAGGAACAGAGGTGAGCCCTAGTTTAGACAGGGACCCCTCAACAGACTCCTCTGACTCTGATGGTGGTATAGGATTTGCCACCTTTACCATGGGTCCCACAGCGTTGGGCAGGTACAGATTGGAGCCAATAATTAATGGTCAGAAAGCTGTGGCATTTAGGGACACAGGGGCTAGTGTCACCATGGTGGCAGGGAAACTAGTCCCCCTCACCAGTTTTTACCTGAGTTTAAGTACCAGGTGACCAACATTGATGGTGTCAGAACAGATCACCCCATGGCCATAGTCAATCTCAGCTGGGAGGGGGTCACAGGCCCAAAGAGAGTGGCAGTGTCCCCCACCTTACCTGTAGATTGCCTGATGGGCAATGATTTGGAAATTTCAGCCTGGGCTGAAGTTGAACACCAAACCCATCTTAGGATGTTGGGCGTCCCTGTAAAGGTTAGTGGGGCTGTGATGGCCACAGCCCCAGCCCAAGAATTTGGAGAGATGGAGCCTGAAAGAATGGCCCACTCTCCCCCAAAAGAGAGCACAAGGGTTGAAGAAAAGTCTTCTTCCCCCAGACAGTAGGTAAGGGTCAGCCTCCTCAGGGAACTGACCCTACCCCTAGTGAAGGAACTGCCACAGAGGTAGTCAGGCCTGGCCTGGCCACACCCCTGATGGCAGAGGACCCTTCCAAGGTGGTACCCAGTCTGGAGCAGGTAACCTGCCCCTCTCTACCCTGCCTCAGTCAGCCCAGGGCTGCAGAGGTCAGGGAGGTCAGTGGACCCCCAGGGCCCCCTGTCCAGAGGAAGCCCCCCATCAGCAGATTAGGGGCACCCAGTCTAGTAGCCCTAGCCAGGTGAAAATTCCTCTACACACTGAGGGATCCCCCATACCTTTATGTAGGGACCTCCCCCAGAAGGACTCTGGTAGGCAAGGGCAAACCTGGGACCAGAAGGTTCCAAACCTGCCATGTCCCTCCAGTAGTCCATCCAAAGGGACCCAACCCCCAGCTGTAGGCAGCCAAAGGTTGACCCTTAGAGCAAAGTGCAACTCAGTCATGGAAAGACAGGCATACATGGTGACCAGTGATCTGAGGAAGCTGAGGCCAACATTCCTAGGGCCTCACTTCCCTACTCAGACACCTCACCAGCCTTGTACTTTACCTAAGCACACCACAGGTAGTGATTCCCCATGGTGGAGACCCTCTCATACCCTTAGGGTGAGGGATTGCTTAGTGGACCATAAGACAGGGGGCAACCATGCTAGTGCAGGTGCTTCCTTATATGACCACTTAGTCAATGAAGGCTCAACTGGCCAAGGTTAGCCTTATCTCCTTTCGTTTGGGGGGGTTATGTAGGAAGGTGGAATCTGACTATATGGTTGCCCCCACTTTTTTTATGGTGTTTTGCTGGTTTATGACTTAGTTGGACTGGGATCCTGCTATTCAGGGCCCCAGTCTATCTGCTTTCTCTGTAAAATGGTTTCCATGTGCCTTAGGCACATCACTGATTGGAATCTGGAGTGCCCTTATAAGTCCCTAGTATATGGTATACTATGTACCAAGGGCATAGGTACCTCAGAGGCCTGCCAGGGGCTGCAGCATGTATTATGCCACCCCTGGAAGGCCATCCAAACTGACACCACAGGTCTGCTACTGCAGCCTGGGTAAGGTGGTGCATGCACCCCTTACTGTGATATAGGTTACCTATATCACTAAATACATACACACATATAAACCTATAAGTCACTCCTAAGGCAGGCCTTATCAATCCTAAAGGCAGAGTGCATGGTTCCTATGTGAGAGGGTGCCCCTGCATGAGCAGGGCCCCTCTGCAGCGTTCGGAGACCATCTCTGATGCTGTTTGTAGTGCAGCCTGACCATATACTCTTAAGCGCATTATAACCTCGCGGTAAAATGCTAACTTTGGAATGGCTGCACCTAAACATGTCGTGTTTGGTGTCAAACATCTTGGAATACTACCCCCCGCCAATTCTGGCGGCGGGGGTAGCATTCCACCCTTCTAGAGGGAAAGACATGTTAACTCTGGCTAGCCCGGTAACTTCTTTCCAAAGCCCTGGCATCACAAAATGGATGCTGCTGCCACAGACACGAGTCTGGCCTCCTGCTGCTGGACGAAACTCCGGCAGGGGAGGCCTGGACAATAGGTTTCCTGTCCCAGGGAGGTGTGACCACCTCCCCAGACAGGATAATGTGTATTGGGGCTGGGCGGGAGCACTTTCGGGTGCTTTGAAGTCCTGCACTGGGGGCACATTTGGTGTCCCTGTGCATACCCCAGTTCAAACCGGATCAGGGGCTTGCAGCCCCTGCTTTGGCGTGAACTGGACAAAGGGAAAGGGGTGTAGCCACCCCTCTGCCCTGACCCACCCATAGGTGGGGCCACAGAGTAGTCCAACCCCTATCCTTAGTATAAGTATAGGAACCCAGTCCTTAGGACTTTAGATTATCCCTGGACGAAACTCTGAAACTGAATCCTGGACCTTCGACGCTCTACTCACGATTAGAGGACAGAAGAATCTCCCTTGGGGTCAAGGAGTGACTCCCCTGCTTGGCAGGCACCAAAGAAGCATCTGTCCGGTTCGCATTTCTGAAGCTCCCGTCGGACGCCGAAGTCATCGCATCACCAGAGGTGGATTCTCAGACTTCCCCGAGGCTACCCTGAGTCCCCAGCAAAGCTGAGGCCCGTGGCTATCGTGGGTGACTTGAGACCGTGACCCCTGGACACCGAGCACATTTGCAAGTGCATCCTCTTCTGGGTCTCCCAAGAAGTCGTGCTTTGGGCTCCGAGTAGCCCTAGCCTCCAGCACCACCTGCACCGAAGATCACTGGCCCCCACTCCACGAGTGTCCTGTAAGCCAGATCCACGTGCGGCGTCATGAGGCTCCTTCGCGGTCGCTAGCCCGTTGGCTAGTAGCCCTTAACGAAGGCCAATCTTTTTCTAACTTGGCATCCTGGTTGCTCCAGGCCTGCCCTCACTTACCCTCGCTGGGTGAGTTCCCCAGACCTTGCTGGTCTGCACCATCGACGATCTTCCTCTGCATCGAGACTTGCCGTTGCCAAGGCTTGTTGGGTCCAATCCGGTCGCCGACACCTCAGCACTCGACAGACATCGTGTACCAGCCTGAATCCTGCTCCTGGTCGCCGACAACGCCTCCTGGACCTCGTGGCTGAAGAGTCAAGACGACCGTCAACGCACCTGAAGCACTCGACATCGGTGGGCATCTGTCCATCGCCTTCCTGGTCACTGGCTAGTGACCCAGACTCTGTCCCCTCTGCTTTCAGGTTCTTCAGAACTCCGATCCACTCTTGGATCCACCCGGACACTTTTCTCTTGGTCGCCAGCAGCACTTTGCAGCAGATCGCCATTCGAATCGACGACGAAACCCGACCCCGAAAGGCACCTATGCACCCGGCTTCCCTGGGTGAGGTAACACGAGTACTCCGGTGCTCCCGTGGGTAGAGACTCTTCAAAGTCCTAGATCTCAAAGGGTTTTGTCCTAGTCCTCTTTTAAGTGTCCCTTTTCTCTAATTTCCCGATCCCGACTTTCTCCATAGAAGTCAACGGCGTATCGCGGTTGTGTATTTACACTGCACGCGTCTCCCGTGGGTCCCCTGTGTCACTACCTTGGGTGGTTCCTTGTGGTCCAAGCACTTCTAGAGGCTCTAGGCCTAGTGTCTAGTTCAGTCGTGGTTCGCATACCACTTTATTGGTATATGGTTTGGTACGCCCCTAGGGCCCAAACGTGTATTTGTGCTATTACTGTGTTTAAATAACTTCTAACTTATGTACTTCGAACTCTAGCCTCATAAAGAGACTAGAGGGGTGTGTTTAGCAATAAATACATATATTTTGAATATATACCTGGTGTGGTGCTCTTTCATTTGATCACTCAAGAGATTATAGACTGGTAAAACAAGCTGCTTTACATTCCTTCAAGACTTAGCCTGAAGGCTGCTCTCCATAGCTACCACTAGGATAGCTTTCAATAAGGTTGTCTTTAACCTATCTCCAATAAGGGGTTGTTTGGACTGGTGCAAGGTGCCCACTATAATTAGTGGACAGCATATGCCAGGCCAACTTCTCACATTGGTGTGCAGCGTGTGGGATTCCAGCTTGCTATTGTTTTACCAGATAATCTCAATTGAATTGATCAACTGAAAACCACTAAAGGTACCTAAGGTACATATAATTTAAGCTTAGAATACAGTAAGTTCTACTGAACTTAGAGTTGTGTGTTAAGGGATAGCACAACCCTTTCTACAACTCAAGAGAGTTTAGTAGGCCACACTAGAGTAGGTAGTGCATACACCACACCACACTAGTAATGTCTTTAAGGGTAGGATCTAAAGAATCCTTGCAGGAAGCCATTGAGCTTCCACCCTCCAAGTATGATACACTCCCATTCTTGGAATTGAGAGCTTTATGCAACTTGAGAAAAATAAGGACAGGCCAAAGCCCCACCACCCAACACCTCAAGGAGTTGTTGGTGGCTTATGACCTTAGTAAGCCCTTGGGGACTGAAGGGGTAGGAGCTGAGGGTGGGGCAGAAGAAGAGGACGGGACCAGGGGTACCAGTACCCCCAGCCCCCTCTGAAACTGACCAGGAGGGCGACAATGGCCCTGACCTGGATAATCCAACCCCTCCTGAGGAAGATGAAGAGGAGGATCAGAATGATGCCCCCTTTGTCCCCCCAGGAAGGATTGTGAGTGTGCCCAGAAGGTCTAGATCTTCTTCTCAGGAGTCTAACCACTCTGGCACCTCAATAGGGAGCTCTGTCTCATCTCATAGGAGGGAATCCTCTCATGAGAGAAGAAAGAGGCTGGTTCAGTATGAGGAAGCTCAGCTTGAACTCAGAAAGAAGCAACTAGCCATAGACAGGGAGTCCCTAGATCTCTTTAGAGAGAGAAGAAAGTTGGGACTAGAGTCCCATGGTGGCAGCAATATCCCTAGAGATAGGGAAAGGTCTTATGACCATAGAAACCTAAACAAGATTGTCCCTCCCTACCAGAGTGGGGATGACATCCACAAATGGATAACTGCACTGGAGAGGGCCTGTAAAGTTCAGAAGGTCCCCCAGAGGCAGTGGGCAGCAATCTTGTGGCTCTCCTTTGCAGACAAAGGTAGAGACAAGCTCCTCACTGTAAGAGAAGAGGATGCTGACAATTACACAGTCTTGAAGAGTGCTCTGATAGATGGGTTTGGCCTAACCACTGAACAGTATAGGTTGAAGTTCAGAGACACCCAAAAAGCTCAGACTCAAGACTGGGTTGATTTTGTAGATTGTGCTACAAAGGCTCTGGAAGGTTGGATACATGGCAACAAAGTGCATGACTTTTTAGGATTGTACAATTTGATTATGAGGGAGCAGATCCTTAATAATTGTCAAAACCAGCTTTTGCACCAGTATCTGGTGGACTCTGATCTGACCTCTCCCCAAGAATTGGGAAAGAAGGCAGACAAATGGGTCAGAACCAGAGTAAAAACTAGAAATCAGGGTGGTGACCAGAAGAAAGATTCTACTAAGTCCCAAGAGAAAGGTGGGGATAAATCTAAGGATAAGTCCCCTACAGGGCCCCAAAATTCCTCTTCTGGGGGTGGGTCCCAAACTCCTTCCTCTCCTGAAAAGAAACCATATTGCCATGTCTGTAAAAAGCCTGGGCACTGGAAAACTGATCCCAGTTGCCCCAGGATTGGCAATAAAGAAAATGTTCCTCCCACAACTACTACCACCCCTCCTGGTACTACCAGTAGTAATCCTCCAGTTGGGAGTAGTGCACCCAAAAAGTTGGGTGCTTTTGCAAGAGGAACAGAGGTGAGCCCTAGTTTAGACAGGGACCCCTCAACAGACTCCTCTGACTCTGATGGTGGTATAGGATTTGCCACCTTTACCATGGGTCCCACAGCGTTGGGCAGGTACAGATTGGAGCCAATAATTAATGGTCAGAAAGCTGTGGCATTTAGGGACACAGGGGCTAGTGTCACCATGGTGGCAGGGAAACTAGTCCCCCCTCACCAGTTTTTACCTGAGTTTAAGTACCAGGTGACCAACATTGATGGTGTCAGAACAGATCACCCCATGGCCATAGTCAATCTCAGCTGGGAGGGGGTCACAGGCCCAAAGAGAGTGGCAGTGTCCCCCACCTTACCTGTAGATTGCCTGATGGGCAATGATCTGGAAATTTCAGCCTGGGCTGAAGTTGAACACCAAACCCACCTTAGGATGTTGGGCGTCCCTGTAAAGGTTAATGGGGCTGTGATGGCCACAGCCCCAGCCCAAGAATTTGGAGAGATGGAGCCTGAAAGAATGGCCCACTCTCCCCCAAAAGAGAGCACAAGGGTTGAAGAAAAGTCTTCTTCCCCCAGACAGTAGGTAAGGGTCAGCCTCCTCAGGGAACTGACCCTACCCCTAGTGAAGGAACTGCCACAGAGGTAGTCAGGCCTGGCCTGGCCACACCCCTGATGGCAGAGGACCCTTCCAAGGTGGTACCCAGTCTGGAGCAGGTAACCTGCCCCTCTCTACCCTGCCTCAGTCAGCCCAGGGCTGCAGAGGTCAGGGAGGTCAGTGGACCCCCAGGGCCCCCTGTCCAGAGGAAGCCCCCATCAGCAGATTAGGGGCACCCAGTCTAGTAGCCCTAGCCAGGTGAAAATTCCTCTACACACTGAGGGATCCCCCATACCTTTATGTAGGGACCTCCCCCAGAAGGACTCTGGTAGGCAAGGGCAAACCTGGGACCAGAAGGTTCCAAACCTGCCATGTCCCTCCAGTAGTCCATCCAAAGGGACCCAACCCCCAGCTGTAGGCAGCCAAAGGTTGACCCTTAGAGCAAAGTGCAACTCAGTCATGGAAAGACAGGCATACATGGTGACCAGTGATCTGAGGAAGCTGAGGCCAACATTCCTAGGGCCTCACTTCCCTACTCAGACACCTCACCAGCCTTGTACTTTACCTAAGCACACCACAGGTAGTGATTCCCCATGGTGGAGACCCTCTCATACCCTTAGGGTGAGGGATTGCTTAGTGGACCATAAGACAGGGGGCAACCATGCTAGTGCAGGTGCTTCCTTATATGACCACTTAGTCAATGAAGGCTCAACTGGCCAAGGTTAGCCTTATCTCCTTTCGTTTGGGGGGGGTTATGTAGGAAGGTGGAATCTGACTATATGGTTGCCCCCACTTTTTTATGGTGTTTTGCTGGTTTATGACTTAGTTGGACTGGGATCCTGCTATTCAGGGCCCCAGTCTATCTGCTTTCTCTGTAAAATGGTTTCCATGTGCCTTAGGCACATCACTGATTGGAATCTGGAGTGCCCTTATAAGTCCCTAGTATATGGTATACTATGTACCAAGGGCATAGGTACCTCAGAGGCCTGCCAGGGGCTGCAGCATGTATTATGCCACCCCTGGAAGGCCATCCAAACTGACACCACAGGTCTGCTACTGCAGCCTGGGTAAGGTGGTGCATGCACCCCTTACTGTGATATAGGTTACCTATATCACTAAATACATACACACATATAAACCTATAAGTCACTCCTAAGGCAGGCCTTATCAATCCTAAAGGCAGAGTGCATGGTTCCTATGTGAGAGGGTGCCCCTGCATGAGCAGGGCCCCTCTGCAGTGTTCGGAGACCATCTCTGATGCTGTTTGTAGTGCAGCCTGACCATATACTCTTAAGCGCATTATAACCTCGCGGTAAAATGCTAACTTTGGAATGGCTGCACCTAAACATGTCGTGTTTGGTGTCAAACATCTTGGAATACTACCCCCCCGCCAATCCTGGCGGCGGGGGTAGCATTCCACCCTTCTAGAGGGAAAGACATGTTAACTCTGGCTAGTCCGGTAACTTCTTTCCAAAGCCCTGGCATCACAAAATGGATGCTGCTGCCACAGACACGAGTCTGGCCTCCTGCTGCTGGACGAAACTCCGGCAGGGGAGGCCTGGACAATAGGTTTCCTGTCCCAGGGAGGTGTGACCACCTCCCCAGACAGGATAATGTGTATTGGGGCTGGGCGGGAGCACTTTCGGGTGCTTTGAAGTCCTGCACTGGGGGCACATTTGGTGTCCCTGTGCATACCCCAGTTCAAACCGGATCAGGGGCTTGCAGCCCCTGCTTTGGCGCGAACTGGACAAAGGGAAAGGGGTGTAGCCACCCCTCTGCCCTGACCCACCCATAGGTGGGGCCACAGAGTAGTCCAACCCCTATCCTTAGTATAAGTATAGGAACCCAGTCCTTAGGACTTTAGATTATCCCTGGACGAAACTCTGAAACTGAATCCTGGACCTTCGACGCTCTACTCACGATTAGAGGACAGAAGAATCTCCCTTGGGGTCAAGGAGTGACTCCCCTGCTTGGCAGGCACCAAAGAAGCATCTGTCCGGTTCGCATTTCTGAAGCTCCCGTCGGACGCCGAAGTCATCGCATCACCAGAGGTGGATTCTCAGACTTCCCCGAGGCTACCCTGAGACCCCAGCAAAGCTGAGGCCCGTGGCTATCGTGGGTGACTTGAGACCGTGACCCCTGGACACCGAGCACATTTGCAAGTGCATCCTCTTCTGGGTCTCCCAAGAAGTCGTGCTTTGGGCTCCGAGTAGCCCTAGCCTCCAGCACCTACCTGCACTGAAGATCACTGGCCCCCACTCCACGAGTGTCCTGTAAGCCAGATCCACGTGCGGCGTCATGAGGCTCCTTCGCGGTCGCTAGCCCGTTGGCTAGTAGCCCTTAACGAAGGCCAATCTTTTTCTAACTTGGCATCCTGGTTGCTCCAGGCCTGCCCTCACTTACCCTCGCTGGGTGAGTTCCCCAGACCTTGCTGGTCTGCACCATCGACGATCTTCCTCTGCATCGAGACTTGCCGTTGCCAAGGCTTGTTGGGTCCAATCCGGTCGCCGACACCTCAGCACTCGACAGACATCGTGTACCAGCCCGAATCCTGCTCCTGGTCGCCGACAACGCCTCCTGGACCTCGTGGCTGAAGAGTCAAGACGACCGTCAACGCACCTGAAGCACTCGACATCGGTGGGCATCTGTCCATCGCCCTCCTGGTCACTGGCTAGTGACCCAGACTCTGTCCCCTCTGCTTTCAGGTTCTTCAGAACTCCGATCCACTTTTGGATCCACCCGGACACTTTTCTCTTGGTCGCCAGCAGCACTTTGCAGCAGATCGCCATTCGAATCGACGACGAAACCCGACCCCGAAAGGCACCTATGCACCCGGCTTCCCTGGGTGAGGTAACACGAGTACTCCGGTGCTCCCGTGGGTAGAGACTCTTCAAAGTCCTAGATCTCAAAGGGTTTTGTCCTAGTCCTCTTTTAAGTGTCCCTTTTCTCTAATTTCCCGATCCCGACTTTCTCCATAGAAGTCAACGGCGTATCGCGGTTGTGTATTTACACTGCACGCGTCTCCCGTGGGTCCCCTGTGTCACTACCTTGGGTGGTTCCTTGTGGTCCAAGCACTTCTAGAGGCTCTAGGCCTAGTGTCTAGTTCAGTCGTGGTTCGCATACCACTTTATTGGTATATGGTTTGGTACGCCCCTAGGGCCCAAACGTGTATTTGTGCTATTACTGTGTTTAAATAACTTCTAACTTATGTACTTCGAACTCTAGCCTCATAAAGAGACTAGAGGGGTGTGTTTAGCAATAAATACATATATTTTGAATATATACCTGGTGTGGTGCTCTTTCATTTGATCACTCAAGAGATTATAGACTGGTAAAACAAGCTGCTTTACATTCCTTCAAGACTTAGCCTGAAGGCTGCTCTCCATAGCTACCACTAGGATAGCTTTCAATAAGGTTGTCTTTAACCTATCTCCAATAAGGGGTTGTTTGGACTGGTGCAAGGTGCCCACTATAATTAGTGGACAGCATATGCCAGGCCAACTTCTCACACCCGTGTGATTAGCATGACCTCCTCTGTAAGTCCCTAGTACATAATAGGGCAGGGGGATTAAAACTACCTCTTAAAACGCGCTACAGGGCGCGTTTGCACAGTGGTGAAGGGAGGGGGGCCTGAGGTGACATGTGTGCAAACGCGCCCCGTGGCGCGTTTTAAGTTGCAGGATTAAGTCCCCTTGAATCCTGAGGGTCCCTGGGGCCCAACTAGCCCCCAGGTACCTACAGTTAGGACCACAGAGCTGAGTTGCAGAGAGGCGTTCCGAGGGCACGCACCTTTTTCACCTCTCTGCAACGCAACTCTGTTGTGCTTACTGAAGGTACCTGGTGGGCTAGTTGGCCCCAGGGTCCCTCAGGATTCAAGGGAATTAATTCCCCAACTTAAAATGCACCACAGGGCGTGTTTGCGCACATGTCACCTGAGGCCCCGCCCCTCCCTTCACCACTGTGCAAACGCGCCCCGTGGCGCGTTTTAAGTTGGGGGATTAGGTCACCTTGAATCCTGAGGGTCCCTGGGGCCCAACTAGCCCACCAGGTACTTCCAGTAAGCACCACAGGCCTGCGTTTCAACACCTGTAACAAATTGTGCAGTTGTGTTTAGGTAGTGAAGGGGGTCGTGCTGGGTGTAGTGTTTTAGGGTTTAGGGTAGTGCAGTGGTGTTTGTGTAGTGTAGGGGGTCAGGCTGGGGGTAGATTTAGGGTTTAGGGTAGTGCAGTGGTGTTTGGATAGTGTAGGGAGTCGTGCTGGTGGAGTGTTTTAGGGTTTAGGGTAGTGCAGTGGTGTTTGGGTAGTGTAGGGGGTTGTGCTGGGGGTAGTGTTTTAGGGTTTAGGGTAGTGCAGTGGTGTTTGGGTAGTGTAGGGGGTCGTGCTGGGGGTAGTGGTTTAGGGTTTAGGGTAGTGCAGTGGTGTTTGGGTAGTGTAGGGGGTACTGCTGGGGGTAGTATTTTAGGGTTTAGGGTAGTGCAATGGTGTTTTGGTAGTGTAGGGGGTACTGCTGGGTGTATTGTTTTAGGGTTTAGGGTAGTGCAGTGGTGTTTTGGTAGTGTAGGGGTTCGTGCTGGGGTAGTTTTGTAGGGTTTAGGGTAGTGCAGTGGTGTTTGTGTAGTGTAGGAGGTCGTGTTTTAGGTTTAGGGTAGTGCAGTGGTGTTCGGGCAGTGTAGGGGGTCGTGCTGGGGGTGGTGTTTCAGGGTTTAGGGCAGTGCAGTGGTGTTCGGGCAGTATAGGGGGTCTTGCTGGGGGTGGTGTTACAGGGTTTAGGGCAGTGGTGTTCGGGTAGTGTAGGGGGTCATGCGGGGGTAGTGTTTCAGGGTTTAGGGCAGTGCAGTGGTGTTTGGGTAGTGTAGGGGGTCATGCTGGGGGAGTGTTTTAGGGTTTAGGGCAGTGCAGTGGTGTTCAGGTAGTGTAGGCGGTCGTTCTGGGGGCAGTGTTTTAGGGTTTAGGGCACTGCAGTGGTGTTCGGGTAGTGTAGGGGTCGTGCTGGGGGAGTGTTTGAGGGTTTAGGGCAGTGCAGTTGTGTTTGGGTAGTGTAGGGGTCGTGCTGGGGGAGTATTTTAGGGTTTAGGGTAGTGCAGTGGTGTTCGGGTAGTGTAGGGGGTCGTGCTGGGGGTTGTGTTTCAGGGTTTAGGGCAGTGCAGTGGTGTTCGGGCAGTGTAGGGGGTCGTGCTGGGGCTGGTGTTTCAGGGTTTAGGGCAGTGCAGTGGTGTTCGGGCAGTGTAGGGGGTCTTGCTGGGGGTGGTGTTACAGGGTTTAGGGCAGTGGTGTTCGGGTAGTGTAGGGGTCATGCGGGGGTAGTGTTTCAGGGTTTAGGGCAGTGCAGTGGTGTTTGGGTAGTGTAGGGGGTCATGCTGGGGGAGTGTTTTAGGGTTTAGGGCAGTGCAGTGGTGTTCGGGTAGTGTAGGCGGTCGTTCTGGGGGCAGTGTTTTAGGGTTTAGGGCACTGCAGTGGTGTTCGGGTAGTGTAGGGGTCGTGCTGGGGGGAGTGTTTGAGGGTTTAGGGCAGTGCAGTTGTGTTTGGGTAGTGTAGGGGGTCGTGCTGGGGGGAGTATTTTAGGGTTTAGGGTAGTGCAGTGGTGTTCGGGTAGTGTAGGGGGTCGTGCTGGGGGTTGTGTTTCAGGGTTTAGGGCAGTGCAGTGGTGTTCGGGCAGTGTAGGGGGTCGTGCTGGGGCTGGTGTTTCAGGGTTTAGGGCAGTGCAGTGGTGTTCGGGCAGTGTAGGGGGTCTTGCTGGGCGTGGTGTTTCAGGGTTTAGGGCAGTGCAGTGGTGTTCGGGCAGTGTAGGGGTCTTGCTGGGGGTGATGTTTCAGGGTTTAGGGCAGTGCAGTGGTGTTCGGGCAGTGTAGGGGGTCTTGCTGGGGGTGGTGTTTCAGGGTTTAGGGCAGTGGTGTTCGGGCAGTGTAGGGGTTCGTGCTGGGGGTGGTGTTTCAGGGTTTGGGGCAGTGCAGTAGTGTTCGGGCAGTGTAGGGGGTCGTGCAGGGGGTGGTGTTTCAGGGTGTAGAGCAGTGCAGTGGTGTTCGGGCAATATAGGGGGTCATGCTGGGGGTGGTGTTTCAGGGTTTAGGGCAGTGCAGTGGTGTTCGGGCAGTGTAGGGGGTCGTGCACGGGGTGGTGTTTCAGGGTTTAGGGCAGTGCAGTGGTGTTCGGGCAGTGTAGGGGGTCGTGCTGGGGCTGGTGTTTCAGGGTTTAGGGCAGTGCAGTGGTGTTCGGGCAGTGTAGGGGGTCTTGCTGGGGGTGGTGTTTCAGGGTTTAAGGCAGTGGTGTTTGGGCATTGTAGGGGGTCTTGCTGGGGGTGATGTTTCAGTGTTTAGGGCAGTGCAGTGGTGTTCGGGCAGTATAGGGGGTCTTGCTGGGGGTAGTTTTTCAGGGTTTAGGGCAGTGCAGTGGTGTTCGTACAGTGTAGGGGGTCGTGCTGGGGATGGTGTTTCATGGTTTAGGGCATTGCAGTAGCGTTCAGGCAGTGTAGGGGGTCATGCTGGGGCAGGTGTTTCAGGGTTTAGGGCAGTGCAGTGGTGCTCGGGCAGTGTAGGGGGTCGTGCTGGGGGTGGTGTTTCTGGGTTTAGGGTAGTGCAGTGGTGTTCGGGCAGTGTAGGGGGTCGTGCTGGGGCTGGTGTTTCAGGGTTTAGGGCAGTGCAGTGGTGTTCGGGCAGTGTAGGGGGTCTTGCTGGGGCTGGTGTTTCAGTGTTTTGGGCAGAGCAGTGGTGTTTGGGCAGTGTAGGGGGTCGTGCTGGGGGTGGTGTTTCAGGGTTTAGGGCAGTGCAGTGGTGTTCGGGCAGTGTAGGGGGTCGTGCTGGGGGTGGTGTTTCAGGGTTTAGGGCAGTGGTGTGCAGGCAGTGTAGGGGGTCTTGCTGGGGGTGATGTTTCAGGGTTTAGGGCAGTGCAGTGGTGTTCGGGCAGTGTAGGGGGTCTTGCTGGGGGCAGTGTTTCAGGGTTTAGGGCAGAGCAATGGTGTTCAGGCAGTGTAGGGGGTTGTGCTGGAGGTGGTGTTTCAGGGATTAGGGCAGTGCAGTGGTGTTCGGGCAGTGTAGGGGGTCTTGCTGGGGGTGGTGTTTCAGGGTTTAGGGCAGTGGTGTTCAGGCAGTGTAGGGGGTCATGCTGGGGGTGGTGTTTCAGGGTTTAGGGCAGTGCAGTGGTGTTCGGGCAGTGTAGGGGGTCGTGCAGGGGCTGGTGTTTCAGGGTTTAGAACAGTGCAGTGGTGTTCGGGCAGCGTAGGGGGTCGTGCTGGGGGTGGTGTTTCAGGGTTTAGGGCAGTGCAGTGGTGTTCGGGCAGTTTAGGGGGTCGTGCTGGGGGTGGTGTTTCAGGGTTTAGGGCAGTGCAGTGGTGTTCGGGCTGTGTAGGGGGTCGTGCAGGGGGTGGTGAGTCAGGGTTTAGGGCAGTGCAGTGGTGTTCGGGCAGTGTAGGGGGTCATGCTGGGGGTAGTGTTTTAGGGTTTAGGGCAGTGCAGTGGTGTTCGGGCAGTGTAGGGGGTCATGCAGGGGGTGGTGTTTCAGGGTTTAGGGCAGTGCAGTGGTGTTCGGGAGTGTATGGGTCGTGCTGGGGGTGGTGTTTCAGGGTTTAGGGCAGTGCAGTGGTGTTCGGGCAGTGTAGGGTGTCGTGCTGGGGGTGGTGTTTCAGGGTTTAGGGCAGTGCAGTGGTGTTCCGGCAGTGTAGGTGGTCTTGCTGGGGGTGGTGTTTCAGGGTTTAGTGCAGTCGTGTTCGGGCAGTGTAGGGGGTCTTGCTGGGGGTGGTGTTTCAGGGTTTAGGGCAGTGCAGTTGTGTTCGCGCAGTGTAGGGGGTCTTGCTGGGGCTGGTGTTTCAGCGTTTAGGGCAGTGCAGTGGTGTTCGGGCAGTGTAGGGGGTCTTGCTGGGGGTGGTGTTTCAGGGTTTAGGGCAGTGCAGTGGTGTTCGGGCAGTGTAGGGGGTCTTGCTGGGGCTGGTGTTTCAGGGTTTAGGGCAGTGCAGTGGTGTTCAGGCAGTGTAGGGGGTCTTGCTGGGGCTGGTGTTTCAGGGTTTAGGGTAGTGCAGTGGTGTTCGGGCAGTGTAGTGGGTCATGCTGGGGCTGGTGTTTGAGGGTTTAGGGTAGTGCAGTGGTGTTCGGGCAGTGTAGGGGGTCGTGCTGGGGGTGGTGTTTTAGGGTTTAGGGCCGTTCAGTGGTGTTCGAGCAGTGTAGGGGGTCGTGCTGGGAGTGGTGTTTCAGGGTTTTGGGCAGGGCAGAGCATTGGTGTTCAGGCAGTGTAGGGGGTCGTGCTGGGGGTGGTGTTTCAGGTTTTAGGGCAGTGCAGTGTTGTTCAGGCAGTGTAGGGGGTCTTGCTGGGGGTGGTGTTTCAGGGTTTAGGGCAGTGGTGTTTGGGCAGTGTAGGGGGTCTTGCTGGGGGTGATGTTTCAGGGTTTAGGGCAGTGCAGTGGTGTTCGGGCAGTGTAGTGGGTCGTGCAGGGGGTAGTGTTTCAGGGTTTAGGGCAGTGCAGTGGTGTTCGGGCAGTGTAGGGGTCTTGCTGGGGGTGGTGTTTCAGGGTTTAGGGAAGTGCAGTGGTGTTCGGGCAGTGTTGGGGGTCTTGCTGGGGGTGATGTTTCAGGGTTTAGGGCAGTGCAGTGGTGTTCGGGCAGTGTAGGGGGTCGTGCAGGGGGTGATGTTTCAGGGTTTAGGGCAGTGCAGTGGTGTTCGGGCAGTGTAGGGGGTCGTGCAGGGGGTGGTGTTTCAGGGTTTAGGGCAGTGCAGTGGTGTTCGGGCAGTGTAGTGGGTCGTGCAGGGGGTAGAGTTTCAGGGTTTAGGGCAGTGCAGTGGTGTTCGGGCAGTGTAGGGGGTCTTGCTGGGGGTGGTGTTTCAGGGTTTAGGGCAGTGGTGTTTGGGCAGTGTTGGGGGTCTTGCTGGGGGTGATGTTTCAGGGTTTAGGGCAGTGCAGTGGTGTTCGGGCAGTGTAGGGTGTCTTGCTGGGGGTAGTGTTACAGGGTTTAGGACAGTGCAGTGGTGTTTGTGCAGTGTAGGGGGTCATGCTGGGGATGGTGTTTCAGGGTTTAGGGCAGTGCAGTGGTGTTTGTGTAGTGTAGGGAGTCGTGCTGGGGGTAGTGTTTTAGGGTTTAGGGTAGTGCAG
>CAWUFW010025431.1:0-45123 GCA_963921515.1 Calotriton arnoldi
GTTACGTATTGCTATAAAATTAAATGTCTGATAGATCAGGCATGTTGTTGAAACAATCCCTTTATTCTCTCTCTCTTTTTAAAAAAAGTATCTCTTTCTTATCTCAAATAGTATCAGTTGCGGTAACTGCTGAGCCTGCTTCCTTCTGGTGTCAGTGGAAAGAACGTTGCTATGCCCAAGCTTGCTTGGTTACCAGGAACGGTACCAGCAAGCTATAGTCCCTTTTCAGTTTTTCCTTTAGCTTGTATGCGCTACTTCCCTATAGGGGAATCAGGGTAAGGGAAAAAAGACGACAGTATAGCTTAATGTAGCTGGGAAAGTCGGGGCGGAGTCGGGCCCCGTCTCCCTTGAATCCCAGCCCGAGGTCTTCCAAAAACTTAATTGTCTCTTCCGACTTGCGAGCGGGAGAGAAACCTTGCTGAGGTGTGTTGCGGCCGACAAGAGAGATCCTTGCCAAAGTGTTATGGCCGTGAATCAGGGTCACTTGAGGACCGAGGCCCTGTTTGTGTTGGTGCCTTCCGAGGAGAGAGAGAAGTCACCAAGGCAGTCGAAGGTACGAGGGGAACCGCAAGAGTCTGGAGATACCGTGGTGTCCTTTATCCCTCGGCATGAGACGCAGCTGCCTCTCAAGTCTCAGGCGGGCAGCCCGATCAGGCCACCTCGGTACAGTACACGACGGAGAACCATGCTAAGTGTCGGACAGCACATTCAGTGACAAAAAGGTCAGTGTGGCATACACTCTATGATATATTTAGTCTGCTTTGAGAAATAGTTACCATAAAGAGCGCTGAGCATTAAATACTGGCATGAAGTAAACCTATAAGCCTTCGCAAAAGGCCATAATGCCTAAAAATATGTACAAGGCGGAATAGGGGATAGTCCGACCAGAAATTGAGGGGTCGTTACTCAAGGATAAACAAGTTGACTTAACTTGTAAATCCTGAAAATAAAGGTTAATACTAGCAAAAACTAGGAGCTACAAGTTGAATGTGCCTAACTCATGAGGAGCAGCCAATAAAAGAGGATGATGCCTAGCTACACGTTACTATGTTATGTTTCTAAAGTTCTATGGAATGTTTTACTTGTGATGTAAAGCACATGTTCTTTAAAGGGCTGCATGTTGGGGGCAGCAATAAAGTTATTACATAATGGTAGCCTCCCGGTCTTGTAATGAAATCTAAAATTGTATTGAGATTTAGATGGGCATTGACGTTTTATTGAAGCAAATCCTATCTCATACAAAACTAAAATGAATGGTGTGTATGGTGTTTATATTAGGGGTACCTCCCTTACCTCTAAATGGTCAACATGTTTCTGCCCTTCTTAGCATGACATCATTGGGCTTTCATTGAACATTGGCAACCCTTCTAAAGTGTACCCTACTACCTATTATTCTTATTTTCACCATGTGGTGTTGAAGCAAATTGAAAGTGACCTATTTGACAAATTATCCTATCTGCAGGAATCAGCCCTGAAGAGATGCATAAGAGTGAAAATATGGGTTATAATAATAAGCAACATCCTTTGTTATCTACCAGCTAGTAATCTAGCGGTGTACATATTAGTATTACCATCCACCATAGCACATCTCCACACGTGTGTTAAAAGATACCACAAACAATGCAAGCTTAACATTGTGTACACTAGTGCACCCTTAGCCATCGTAATCCTTGATCTGTGCCATTCAAACAAATGGTACTAAAGGATTTGAGAAGACTTGAAACCCGTACTCACTCTGTTTGACAATCTCCCAAAAGCAGAATGCAGAGTCTTGTTAAGCCTAAAAGAAAACATGGAGATTAGATTATCATGGAATTACTGACAAAGGGGAGCCTCAGTGGTACAGTAGAATAGATCTGATTATTTGAGTGAATGTCATAGTTTACTGGCTGATGACAACAGCTATAGAAAAGCACTAAGCAATCCTAAGGGTAGAACTACCATTGTTGGGGAGTTCAAAGCTCTCGAGGAAGCTGAAGTGCAATGCTGGATATCCAAGCAATAGTTCTTCATCTGTATAGATCAACCTAGCATCCTTTGCTTCTATTGCTTTATTGCTATACAGATATGCAAAGGAACCGAGAATCTTCAGAGACCCAAAGTATTTAAAACAAGCCAAAAAGGCTAATGACACTTTGTCACTGGGAAACGTGGAGCTGCACCATATTTACAAGAATATGGCGCAGCCCTGTGTTTCGGCGCTGGCGCTAAATTTAGTAGTTTACGCTAACGCAGCACCATTGCCCAATAGTGCAAGGGTGTTCATGTTGAGGAAGATTGCTCATGTGCAGGGAAAGTCTCCCTTCCTGTATAAGCACCAATGACAGATTAGGTCTTTATGTATGCTTAATGCAGCACACATAAAGTTACAAATGTCATTTTTTAATGATTGTTTATGCAGGAAGGGTGACCTTCCTGCACATAAACAATCATTGACGCTTGCTGCTTCTATGTGTGCTGCACAGCAGCACACATAGAAACAGCAAAAACGAGGAGAAATAAAGCATTTCTCCCCTGCTTTGCTTTTTAAGACCAGGTTTTCCTGGTCTTAACTTTACTGCCCTCTCTATTTACACCACCATTGTGAATAGGTGACAGCATCAGAACCACTGGTGTTATTGTGGAACTCCCACTGCAACACTATTGCCCTCCCCTTTCAATGCTAAGTGGCATGAAAGCCTTATTTATAAGGCAGCGTTAAGCCACATGAAGTGGCTTAATGCTGCCTTGCAATATAAAAGCCCTGAGCCTGCCATCACAACATCACTAAAAGTGACGTTGTGGTGGTGATAGGGGCTTGTAAATATGCCCGCTAGTGTCTGGAATTGTATTGCCATTGCAAACCGCTGGGTCAATTTGTAGATTTATTTTAAAAGATACTCCGCATATCATGAGAGATTTTGAATACAATTTTGGAAATCACTGTTAATTTCTCGATGGAAGTACTGTAGAAGTATCTCCCAGTATGCCACTACACACAGGATTGAGAGGGGAAACAGCTATTACAGCGGTCATAACCATGCATGACCATTACCACACATCCTTTACAAATAAACATGTATTTACTTATGTATGTCCACTACCACGATCCTTTACAATGTGTTAAGGATGCACATGCATGTCCACTACCATGAGTCCTTTATGGAGGCATGGGAAGTCGAGGACCAATGATGTGAGAAGTTGGCCTGGCATATGCTGTCCACTAATTATAGTGGGCACCTTGCACCAGTCCAAACAACCCCTTATTGGAGATAGGTTAAAGACAACCTTTATTGAAAGCTATCCTAGTGGTAGCTATGGAGAGCAGCCTTCAGGCTAAGTCTTGAAGGAATGTAAAGCAGCTTGTTTTACCAGTCTATAATCTCTTGAGTGATCAAATGAAAGAGCACCACACCAGGTATATATTCAAAATATATGTATTTATTGCTAAACACACCCCTCTAGTCTCTTTATGAGGCTAGAGTTCGAAGTACATAAGTTATAAGTTATTAAATCACAGTAATAGCACAAATACACGTTTGGGCCCTAGGGGCGTACCAAACCATATACCAATAAAGTGGTATGCGAACCACGACTGAACTAGACACTAGGCCTAGAGCCTCTAGAAGTGCTTGGACCACAAGGAACCACCCAAGGTAGTGACACAGGGGACCCACGGGAGACGCGTGCAGTGTAAATACACGACCGCGATACGCCGTTAACTTCTATGGAGAAAGTCGGGATCGGGAAAATAGAGAAAAGGACACTTAAAAGAGGACTAGGACAAAACCCTTTGAGATCTAGGACTTTGAAGAGTCTCTACCCACGGGAGCACCGAAGTACTCGTGTTACCTCACCCAGGGAAGCCGGGTGCATAGGTGCCTTTCGGGGTCGGGTTTCGTCGTCGATTCGAATGGCGATCTGCTGCAAAGTGCTGCTGGCGGCCAAGAGAAAAGTGTCCGGGTGGATCCAAGAGTGGATCGGAGTTCTGAAGAACCTGAAAGCAGAGGGGACAGAGTCTGGGTCACTAGCCAGTGACCAGGAAGGCGATGGACAGATGCCCACCGATGTCGAGTGCTTCAGGTGCGTTGACGGTCGTCTTGACTCTTCAGCCACGAGGTCCGGGAGGCGTTGTCGGTGACCAGGAGCAGGATTCCGGCTGGTACACAATGTCTGTCGAGTGCTAAGGTGTCGGCGACCGGATTGGACCCAACAAGCCCTGGCAACAGCAAGTCTCGGTGAAGATGTAGATCATCGATGGTGCAGACCAGCAAGGTCTGTGGAACTCACCCAGCGAGGGTAAGTGAGGGCAGGCCTGGAGCAACCAGGATGCCAAGTAAGAAAAGGATTGGCCTTCGTTAAGGGCTACTAGTCAACGGGCTAGCGACCGCGAAGGAGCCTCGTGACGCCACACGTGGAGCTGGCTTACAGGACACTCGTTGAGTGGGGGCCAGTGATCTTCGGTGCAGGTAGTGCTGGAGGCTAGGGCTACTCGGAGCCCAAAGCACGACTTCTGGGAGACCCAGAAGAGGATGCACTTGCAAATGTGCTTGGTGTCCAGGGGTCACGGTCTCAAGTCACCCACAATAGCCACGGGCCTCAGATTTGCTGGGGACTCAGGGTAGCCTCGGGAAGTCTGAGAATCCACCTCTGGTGATGCGATGACTTCGGCGTCCGACGGGAGCTTCAGAAATGCGAACCGGACAGATGCTTCTTTGGTGCCTGCCAAGCAGGGGAGTCACTCCTTGACCCCAAGGGAGATTCTTCAGTCCTCTAATCTTGTCGTAGAGCGTCGAAGGTCCAGGATTCAGTTTCAGAGTTTCGTCCAGGTATAATCTAAAGTCCTAAGGACTGGGTTCCTACCTTTATTCTAAAAATAGGGTTGGACTACTCTGTGGCCCCACCTATGGGTGGGTCAGGGCAGAGGGGTGGCTACACCCCTTTCCCTTTGTCCAGTTCGCGCCAAAGCAGGGGCTGCAAGCCCCTGATCCGGTTTGAACTGGGGTATGCACAGGGACACCAAATGTGCCCCCAGTGCAGGACTTCAAAGCACCCGAAGTGCTCCCGCCCAGCCCCAATACACATTATCTTGTCTGGGGAGGTGGTCACACCTCCCTGGGACAGGAAACCTATTGTCCAGGCCTCCCTGCCGGAGTTTCGTCCAGCAGCAGGAGGCCAGACTCGTGTCTGTGGCAGCAGCATCCATTTTGTGATGCCAGGGCTCAGGAAAGAAGTTACCGGACTCGTCAGAGTTAACATCTCTTTCCCTCTAGAAGGGTGGAATGCTACCCCCGCCACCAGGATTGGCGGGGGGTAGTATTCCAAGATGTTTGACACCAAACACGACATGTTTAGGTGCAGCCATTCCAAAGTTAGCATTTTACCGCGAGGATATAATGCGCTTAAGAGTATATGGTCAGGCTGCACTACAAACAGCATCAGAGATGGTCTCCGAACGCTGCAGAGGGGCCCTGCTCATGCAGGGCCCCCTCTCACATAGGAACCATGCACTCTGCCTTTAGGATTGATAAGGCCTGCCTTAGGAGTGACTTATAGGTTTATATGTGTGTATGTATTTAGTGATATAGGTAACCTATATCACAGTAAGGGGTGCATGCACCACCTTACCCAGGCTGCAGTAGCAGACCTGTGGTGTCAGTTTGGATGGCCTTCTAGGGGGCATAATACATGCTGCAGCCCCTGGCAGGCCTCTGAGGTACCTATGCCCTTGGTACATAGTATACCATATACTAGGGACTTATAAGGGCACTCCAGATTCCAATCAGAGATGTGCCTAAGGCACATGGAAACCTTTTACAGAGAAAGCAGATAGACTGGGGCCCTGAATAGCAGGATCCCAGTCCAACTAAGTCATAGACCAGCAAAACACCATAAAAAAGTGGGGGCAACCATATAGTCAGATTCCACCTTCCTACATAACCCCCCCAAACGAAAGGAGATAAGGCTAACCTTGGCCAGTTGAGCCTATATTGACTAAGTGGCCATATAAGGAAGCACCTGCACTAGCATGGTTGCCCCCTATGTTATGGTCCACTAAGCAATCCCTCACCCTAAGGGTATGAGAGGGTCTCCACCATGGGGAATCACTTCCTCTGGTGTGCTTAGGTAAAGTACAAGGCTGGTGAGGTGTCTGAGTATGGAAGTGAGGCCCTAGGAATGTTGGCCTCAGCTTCCTCAGATCACTGGTCACCATGTATGCCTGTCTTTCCATGACTGAGTTGCACTTTGCTCTAAGGGTCAACCTTTGGCTGCCTACAGCTGGGGGTTGGGTCCCTTTGGATGGAACACTGGAGGGACATGGCAGGTTTGGAACCTTCTGGTCCCAGGTTTTGCCCTTGCCTACCAGAGTCCTTCTGGGGAGGTCCCTACATAAAGGTATGGGGGATCCCTCAGTGTGTAGAGGAATTTTCACCTGGCTAGGGCTACTAGACTGGGTGCCCCTAATCTGCTGATGGGGGGCTTCCACTGGACAGGGGGCCCTGGGTGTCCACTGACCTCCCTGACCTCTGCAGCCCTGGGCTGACTGAGGCAGGGTAGAGAGGGGTAGGTTACCTGCTCCAGACTGGGTACCACCTTGGAAGAGTCCCCTGCCATCAGGGGTGTGGCCAGGCCAGGCCTGACTACCTCTGGGGCAGTTCCTTCACTAGGGGTAGGGTCAGTTCCCTGAGGAGGCTGACCCTTACCTACTGTCTGGAGGGAAGAAGACTTTTCTTCGACCCTTGTGCTCTCTTTTGGGGGAGAGTGGGCCATTCTTGCAGGCTCCATCCCTCCAAATTCTTGGGCTGTGGCCATCACAGCCCCACTAACCTTTGCAGGGGCGCCCAACATCCTAAGATGGGTTTGGTGTTCAACTTCAGCCCAGGCTGAAATTTCCAAATCATTGCCCATCAGGCAATCTACAGGTAGGGTTGGGGACACTGCCACTCTTTTTGGGCCTGTGACCCCCTCCCAGCTGAGATTGACTATGGCCATGGGGTGATCTGTTCTGACACCATCAATGTTGGTCACCTGGTATTTAAACTCAGGTAAAAGCTGGTGAGGGGGACTAGTTTCCTTGCCACCATGGTGACACTAGCCCCTGTGTCCCTAAATGCCACAGCTTTCTGACCATTAATTATTGGCTCCAATCTGTACCTGCCCAATGCTATGGGACCCATGGTAAAGATGGCAAATCCTATACCACCATCAGAGTCAGAGGAGTCTGTTGAGGGGTCCCTGTCTAAACTAGGGCCCACCTCTGTTCCTTTTGCAAAAGCACCTAACTTTTTGGGTGCACTACTCCCAACTGGAGGATTACTACTGGTAGTACCAGGAGGGGTGGTAGTAGTTGTGGGAGGAACATTTTCTTTATTGCCAATCCTGGGGCAACTGGGATCAGTTTTCCAGTGCCCAGGCTTTTTACAGACATGGCAATATGGTTTCTTTTCAGGAGAGGAAGGAGTTTGGGACCCACCCCCAGAAGAGGAATTTTGGGGCCCTGTCAGGGACTTATCCTTAGATTTATCCCCACCTTTCTCTTGGGACTTAGTAGAATCTTTCTTCTGGTCACCACCCTGATTTCTAGTTTTTACTCTGGTTCTGACCCATTTGTCTGCCTTCTTTCCCAATTCTTGGGGAGAGGTCAGATCAGAGTCCACCAGATACTGGTGCAAAAGCTGGTTTTGACAATTATTAAGGATCTGCTCCCTCATAATCAAATTGTACAATCCTAAAAAGTCATGCACTTTGTTGCCATGTATCCAACCTTCCAGAGCCTTTGTAGCACAATCTACAAAATCAACCCAGTCTTGAGTCTGAGCTTTTTGGGTGTCTCTGAACTTCAACCTATACTGTTCAGTGGTTAGGCCAAACCCATCTATCAGAGCACTCTTCAAGACTGTGTAATTGTCAGCATCCTCTTCTCTTACAGTGAGGAGCTTGTCTCTACCTTTGTCTGCAAAGGAGAGCCACAAGATTGCTGCCCACTGCCTCTGGGGGACCTTCTGAACTTTACAGGCCCTCTCCAGTGCAGTTATCCATTTGTGGATGTCATCCCCACTCTGGTAGGGAGGGACAATCTTGTTTAGGTTTCTATGGTCATAAGACCTTTCCCTATCTCTAGGGATATTGTTGCCACCATGGGACTCTAGTCCCAACTTTCTTCTCTCTCTAAGGAGATCTAGGGATTCCCTATCTAAAGCCAATTGCTTTTTTCTGATCTCCAGCTGAGTTTCCTCATACTGGACCAGTCTGGTTCTCCTCTCATGAGAGGATTCCTCCTGTGAGAGGAGATAGAGCTCCCTATGGAGGTGCCAGAGTGGTTAGACTCCTGAGAAGGAGATCTAGACTTCCTGGGCACACTCTTAATCCTTCCTGGGGGACAAAGAGGGCATCATCTTGATCATCCTCATCATCATCCACAGGAGGGATTGGATTATCCAGGTCAGGGTCATTGTCACCCTCCTGGCCAGTTTCAGAGGGGGGCTGGGGGTATTGGTACCCCTGGCCTCGTCCTCTTCTTCTGCCCCACCCTCAGCTCCTACCCCTTCAGTCCCTACAGGCTTACTAAGGTCATAAGCCACCAACAACTCCTTGAGGTGTTGGGTGGTGGGGCTTTGGCCTGTCTTTATTTTTCTCAAGTTACATAAAGCTCTCAATTCCAAGAATGGGAGTGTATCATACTTGGAGGGTGGAAGCTCAATGGCTTCCTGCAAGGATTCTTTGGATCCTGCCCTTAAAGACATTACTAGTGTGGTGTGGTGTATGCACTACCTACTCTAGTGTGGCCTACTAAACTCTCTTGAGTTGTAGAAAGGGTTGTGCTATCCCTTAACACACAACTCTAAGTTCAGTAGAACTTACTGTATTCTAAGCTTAAATTATATGTACCTTAGGTACCTTTAGTGGTTTTCAGTTGATCAATTCAATTGAGATTATCTGGTAAAACAATAGCAAGCTGGAATCCCACACGCTGCACACCAATGTGAGAAGTTGGCCTGGCATATGCTGTCCACTAATTATAGTGGGCACCTTGCACCAGTCCAAACAACCCCTTATTGGAGATAGGTTAAAGACAACCTTTATTGAAAGCTATCCTAGTGGTAGCTATGGAGAGCAGCCTTCAGGCTAAGTCTTGAAGGAATGTAAAGCAGCTTGTTTTACCAGTCTATAATCTCTTGAGTGATCAAATGAAAGAGCACCACACCAGGTATATATTCAAAATATATGTATTTATTGCTAAACACACCCCTCTAGTCTCTTTATGAGGCTAGAGTTCAAGTACATAAGTTATAAGTTATTAAATCACAGTAATAGCACAAATACACGTTTGGGCCCTAGGGGCGTACCAAACCATATACCAATAAAGTGGTATGCGAACCACGACTGAACTAGACACTAGGCCTAGAGCCTCTAGAAGTGCTTGGACCACAAGGAACCACCCAAGGTAGTGACACAGGGGACCCACGGGAGACGCGTGCAGTGTAAATACACGACCGCGATACGCCGTTAACTTCTATGGAGAAAGTCGGGATCGGGAAAATAGAGAAAAGGGACACTTAAAAGAGGACTAGGACAAAACCCTTTGAGATCTAGGACTTTGAAGAGTCTCTACCCACGGGAGCACCGAAGTACTCGTGTTACCTCACCCAGGGAAGCCGGGTGCATAGGTGCCTTTCGGGGTCGGGTTTCGTCGTCGATTCGAATGGCGATCTGCTGCAAAGTGCTGCTGGCGGCCAAGAGAAAAGTGTCCGGGTGGATCCAAGAGTGGATTGGAGTTCTGAAGAACCTGAAAGCAGAGGGGACAGAGTCTGGGTCACTAGCCAGTGACCAGGAAGGCGATGGACAGATGCCCACCGATGTCGAGTGCTTCAGGTGCGTTGACAGTCATCTTGACTCTTCAGCCACGAGGTCCGGGAGGTGTTGTCGGTGACCAGGAGCAGGATTCGGGCTGGTACACGATGTCTGTCGAGTGCTGAGGTGTCGGCGACCGGATTGGACCCAACAAGCCTTGGCAACGGCAAGTCTCGGTGAAGATGTAGATCGTCGATGGTGCAGACCAGCAAGGTCTGTGGAACTCACCCAGCAAGGGTAAGTGAGGGCAGGTCTGGAGCAACCAGGATGCCAAGTAAGAAAAGGATTGGCCTTCGTTAAGGGCTACTAGCCAACGGGCTAGCGACCGCAAAGGAGCCTCGTGATGCTGCACGTGGAGCTGGCTTACAGGACACTCGTGGAGTGGGGGCCAGTGATCTTCGGTGCAGATGGTGCTGGAGGCTAGCGCTACTCGGAGCCCAAAGCACGACTTCTTGGGAGACCCAGAAGAGGATGCACTTGCAAATGTGCTCAGTGTCCAGGGGTCACGGTCTCAAGTCACCCACGATAGCCACGGGCCTCAGCTTTGCTGGGGACTCAGGGTAGCCTCGGGGAAGTCTGAGAATCCACCTCTGGTGATGCGATGACTTCAGCGTCCGACGGGAGCTTCAGAAATGCGAACCGGACAGATGCTTCTTTGGTGCCTGCCAAGCAGGGGAGTCACTCCTTGACCCCAAGGGAGATTCTTCAGTCCTCTAATCTTGTCGTAGAGCGTCGAAGGTCCAGGATTCAGTTTCAGAGTTTCGTCCAGGTATAATCTAAAGTCCTAAGGACTGGGTTCCTACCTTTATTCTAAAAATAGGGGTTGGACTACTCTGTGGCCCCACCTATGGGTGGGTCAGGGCAGAGGGGTGGCTACACCCTTTCCCTTTGTCCAGTTCGCGCCAAAGCAGGGGCTGCAAGCCCCTGATCCGGTTTGAACTGGGGTATGCACAGGGACACCAAATGTGCCCCCAGTGCAGGACTTCAAAGCACCCGAAAGTGCTCCCGCCCAGCCCCAATACACATTATCTTGTCTGGGGAGGTGGTCACACCTCCCTGGGACAGGAAACCTATTGTCCAGGCCTCCCCTGCCGGAGTTTCGTCCAGCAGCAGGAGGCCAGACTCGTGTCTGTGGCAGCAGCATCCATTTTGTGATGCCAGGGCTCAGGAAAGAAGTTACCGGACTCGTCAGAGTTAACATGTCTTTCCCTCTAGAAGGGTGGAATGCTACCCCCGCCGCCAGGATTGGCGGGGGGTAGTATTCCAAGATGTTTGACACCAAACACGACATGTTTAGGTGCAGCCATTCCAAAGTTAGCATTTTACCGCGAGGATATAATGCGCTTAAGAGTATATGGTCAGGCTGCACTACAAACAGCATCAGAGATGGTCTCCGAACGCTGCAGAGGGGCCCTGCTCATGCAGGGGCCCCCTCTCACATAGGAACCATGCACTCTGCCTTTAGGATTGATAAGGCCTGCCTTAGGAGTGACTTATAGGTTTATATGTGTGTATGTATTTAGTGATATAGGTAACCTATATCACAGTAAGGGGTGCATGCACCACCTTACCCAGGCTGCAGTAGCAGACCTGTGGTGTCAGTTTGGATGGCCTTCCAGGGGGGCATAATACATGCTGCAGCCCCTGGCAGGCCTCTGAGGTACCTATGCCCTTGGTACATAGTATACCATATACTAGGGACTTATAAGGGCACTCCAGATTCCAATCAGAGATGTGCCTAAGGCACATGGAAACCTTTTTACAGAGAAAGCAGATAGACTGGGGCCCTGAATAGCAGGATCCCAGTCCAACTAAGTCATAGACCAGCAAAACACCATAAAAAAAGTGGGGGCAACCATATAGTCAGATTCCACCTTCCTACACTCCTTCTTACGCCTTCCCTCGTTAATGGCATGACACAGAAGCTGGAAATTTGTTTTAATAAAATACTGCCTTGTTTGTACTGTGTGTCTCTCTGTGACATTTGTAGATCTGTTTTGTTTAAGTGAGTATCCTTCTAGGGGCACAGTTTTGGTTTTGCCAGACAAACTTTGTGTGTGTAGCTCTGGGTCCCACAATGACATAATTATCATTGCCACTTGAGTGGGTTCATCGAAACTGCTCTCATTCTTTTTCTGCTCTCGCCCCTTTTTCGGTCGTTATTCTCAGCTGCTTTCAGTTCTGCGCTAAAGGATGTCTCAGCTCTTTCCAAAATGAAGCATGTCCATGTCGCAGCCCTTTCCAAAATGCAGCATGTCCATTTCGCAGCCCTTTCCAAAATGCAGAATGTCCATTTCGCAGCCCTTCCCAAAATGAACAATCTTGCCAGCTTCAATCTCCTACCCTGCAGTGGGGTCGGAGATTTCTGCAAGGAAGCGCAGGGCCATACCTCATGCCGTTTGTGTCACCGTAGTAAAAGACATTCTCTTTTTTTAGGCCGAGCCTAGCGGCAGTGCACATGCGCTGCTCGCTCTGCGAGGCATGCAGTAGTCGAGTATGCTGTGGAAGCCTCACCTTCTCTCCGCCCATATTTTTGATTGGCTGGTGTCATTGTCCTTGGTAAATGCTGGCTTCCGATTGATAATGAGGCTTGTTAGTCCCTCCTTGTTACCGCTCTGTCGCCATTTGTTACCTTCCATGAGGACTGGTGGTGTTACACGGTCTCCTTCATAAGTCGGTAAGCACTATTTTTTTTTTTATTGGCAGCGCGGTCCGCTTTCACTTTAGCGGCCACGCTTGTTTATTTAATTAATTTGCCGCACAGGCCGAAAGGGAGCATTTCTACTCACTAATCTAACAAGCATTTGCACTGCAATAGGTCTTGCATTTACGCGAGTTTGAGCTATTGACATTGCAAATAACAATGCCTTTTATTTTTGTTTTCGTTTTTAAAACATAAATAAAAGGCATTGTCATTTACAATGCCACTAGCTTAAACTTGCGTAAATGCGAGACCTATTGCATTGCAAATGCTTGTTTCTGTATGTGTGTGTTTTAATTAAATAGAGGGGTAACATTAGCATATCAGGAATAATAGTTGTTTGAGTCGGACACAGCAAAGGTGTAATAGCAAGAGTAGCACACACGTCATTAAGTAGTTTCACGGTGATGTGCAAAGCGTCTGCATATTTGAGACCAAGAAGCACTATGTGGAACAATTTTAGAGTGCAGTGAACAAGCTTTTGTAATACCAGGAGTACACGAAAAACAACAGTGAGGCATTATCTTGAAGCGTGGAGTGCAGAGAGATAATAGTTTATGCACCACAGACATGGATCAAGCCACGATTGTCACACAAGAAATACTCACATGTGCAATATTGTTTGCTACGCCCCTTTAATGCTCTTGCGCTACTGGTAACCTCATCCAGCAGCACAGGTAGATGCCATGAAGTATGCCTCCAACCGGAAGTAGGAAGTGGGCCTTACTTAACAAAGTTATCATTGAATTGACGCTCCTCACTGCTATTTAGCTCTTAATGCCCCTTGAAAGATTATTATTTTAAAACTGGCTTTATCCTCTTTATCTTCCTATTCCCAACATAGCGCCATTTCGCCTTTCAGTAACCCAACTTCTACATCCTCGTTCACTGATTAATCATTAGAACTGGACGTAGTAGGTGAGCTTTATCTAGCAAAGTTGCCCTTGAATATACACACATTAGTGCTGTACAGTTACTGTCCATTGCTGGTTTATTGATTTAAAACTGTTGTTATTCTCCACCTCTCCCTTCCCCTAACATAGTCCTATTACTCCTTTATATAGCCCAATTTTCACACAGTCATTCACTTACTACTCTCTAGCATTGGTTTGAACTTTATAATAGTTTAACATTTGGGCAATCTGCATGGTAACAAATCGAAAGTGTATTGAATGGAAATCAACTGAATGATAACTGGTTTAAAAAAAACAATGTTTTTCGTTCTTTCCCATTCAGTGTGGATTGCGTTTCTCTAAGCACACATCATGGTGCTAAGTGAATGAGATGTACGTATTAGCTAAGCCAGCAGTGGTGAGCCATTTGCTACTGCTTAGAAGGCTGCAGAATTAGGCAGAACGTTTTCTGAGTAAAATGAAGTTTCATTGTTAACTAAAGGGCCATGGCATAGCAAACATCTGACACTAAATAATCGAGTCTGCCACCGAAAATGCTGAATTGATTGTTATTGGCCTATCCACAATAGTATAGCATGTGTGGAACAGTAATCATCAATTTCGTCACAAGAATCTCTCCAAAGTTATATATTCCTTCTGGATCCTACCCTGGCGATGTCCCATCTACATCTTGTGTTAGATATGTTTCCTTTTAGGCTACATTCCATCTGCATCCCACTGAAAAAAATGTCTAAATAAAGCTCTCAGACTAGGAAAGTCCCTTGGTATAATAACCATTTGCTGACATTGAAGAAGGAATGTAAGCAACTATAAAGGGACTGGAGGAAGGAGTACGACCCAGCCCTAAAAGGCAAATGCAAAACTGCTATCAGAGCCTATCATAATGAATTAAAATCTGCACAAGCTAAATGTTATGAGAAAAAAATAACCCAGGCACTTAATTCCCCGAAGGAACTCTTCAGAGTAGTCAAAACTCTGACCACACATCCAGCAATCACTGGATCTCCAAACGCCACTAAAGAAAAATGCAACGAAATAGCGCCCTTCTTTCAAAAGAAAGTGACAGACATCTATAGTCTCTTTCAAAACCCCACCATACCAGCACATGAGGGGTCAAGGAAGGCCAGTGAAACGGCCACACCCCATGCCTATCTCAATTTCCTTGGCTGGAGGAAGAAGCTATCCTCAAGCTGATCAAGTCCACTAAATCTGGTTCCCCGTTACATTCAGCTCCCCGCATGCCCTTCTCAAAGTGATTGAGGTTATACTTCCCTCACTAATGATGATCCTTAACAAATCACTCGAGTCAGGCTTGGTCCCACTACACTGGAAGCATGCCATAATACGACCAATTCTGAAAAAACCCCAGCTGGATCCCGACACACTTGGTAATCTACAACCTATTTCACTACTCCCTCTCCTCGGTAAACTCCTGGAGAAACATGTCAACCATACATTAGTCAACTACCTTGAGAAGAATAATCTTCTCCACCCAACGCAGATGGGCTTCCGTGCCCAACATAGCACCGAAGCTGCTCTCCTGACAGGTACCGAGGAACTTATAGCCCTACTAGATAATGGAGGGTCGGCCGCCATTATTCTGCTTGACCTCAGCGCGGCATTTAACATCGTCAATCATGCTATACTGAAAGACAGATTAAGGGAAATTGGTATCCGGGACAAAGCTATGGACTGTCTTTGTTCCTTTCTGGAAGATCGGTACTTCCAAGTGATGGAAAAGGATAGTTTCTCAGACCGCCTGCCAATAAAGTATGGAGTGCCACAGGGCTCCTCCCTCAGCCCCACGCTATTCAAAATATACGTAAGACAGGTGGCCTCCATCTTGCAGGAATTTGGCATCTCAGGTGTATCGTACGCGGACGACACCCAGTTGATTGTCTCTCTGTCAAATGGCCCCAACCAAGGCAACCATCAACTGGCTCCCTGCTGTACAAACTGTCTCTCTGACTGTCAGACTGCTGCCTAAAACTGAATAGAGAGAAAACTGAGCTCTTGATGTTAGGTAACATGGCCGTTCCCAGGCCAATGAATAACTGGCTGACCTGCTTGGGAAACCCACCTGACCCTAAACCTGTTGTAAAGAATGTAGGCTTCTGGCTGGATAGTACCCTTGCAATGAACCAACAGGCAAACTAACTGTCTGGTATCTGCTTCGGGCTTCTAAGAATGCTCAGAAAGGTTCTAGAGCTTATCCCAGAGCAGCTAAGGAAAACCGTTCTGCAGTCCCTCATAGTCTCTCGCCTGGACTATGGTAATTTGCTTTTCCTAGGCTCACCAAAGTTCGTGATCAAGAGACTCCAGACGGTGCAGAACGTGGCAGCAAGGCTCCTGCTCAAACTCCCTAGACACGTTTTGGTAAGGGAATCCCTGAAAGAGCTCCATTGGCTGCCAATTGCATCGAGAGTCAAATTTAAATCCCTATGCATTGCTCACAGGGCAGTAAATGATAAAGGCCCGGAAAAACTTCGTGATCTGATATCCACTCACGTTCCCCTCAGACTACTAAGGTCCTCCCATCTACACCTCCTCCGCACCACCAGAATCAAAAAATCTAGATGGGGAGGCAGGTCCTTTGCATACCTGATACACAAACTGTGGAACAAGCTCCCTCTTGGCCTAAGAGCAACGCAAAATGAACTGTCCTTTAGGAAAAAACTTAAAACCTGCTGTTTCCCTTAGACCATTAATCTGCTTCATACCGATCTTTGCACTCATCATCAGCGCTGGGAAGCCTTAGGGCAGCCATGAGCTATACAAATTCCGAAATCAAATCAAATCAAATTCCGAAATCATCCTATCAAGGAGATATCCCCTATCGGATAATTCCTGTCTGGCATATATACCATCTTCAGCCTGTTTTAGGGGTGTTCATGATGCCTGCTTCCTGTCTAGGTGTACATTCTACCATCTTCCTGTTTTATAATCCATGCTTTCCTTATAGGAGGCAATCCCCTGTGCTTCCTGTCTTGTCTACTTTAGGCAAGGCCACTGGAGTTATAACAGTGTTGCAGCTGCTTAATTTTCTGCATGTTTATGAATTTGCCACATGACCCCCAGCATGTGCTTTATAATATGAACATTTTAACAAAATTATGTTTTTACCTCAAACAGATCAAAAGTTACTGAAAACTCAGCAACGCATTTGCAGTACAGTGAAAGGCCTTGAGCAAAGGATGACTGGTCACCTTTCTATTACTTATTGCTGTATTTGTGTCCTAAACTGGTACTAATGAGATAAAACCTTTGCTCGGACAGTGTTAATATGTGTAACAAGCATTTGCAATGCAAAGGTCTTACATTAGTGAAAGTTGAGCTATAGGCTGCAAATGTTAATGTTTGTTAGGTTTTCTTTTTTTGTAAAAAAATATCCAAGCTGTAGCAAAAGTAATAAAATACAATCCATGAATCAAGAAAAGGGTGCAGTACCACAGGCTGTTACTAGGTGTCCCTGTGGAGTTGTAAAGGGACCTATATTAGCCACATAGGGTACTGCAACCTTACTTATGCTACTGCTGGGATATTTGTTAACAAAATAAAATCTAATAAACATTATTATTTGCAATGCCAATAGCTCAAACTTCCAGTAATGTGAGACCTATTGCATTGAAAATGCTTGTTGGTTCAGCTGCTGTGTTGAATATTTTGGGGTGATCCGTCAAGAGGGGGTCGAGAAAAAAGGGTGACCCAAACACGTTTTCCCCATGTTAAGTCTATGGGGATTTTTAATTTTTTGAACACGACTACAGCCCGAACTGCTGAATGGATTTACAACAAATTTGGCAGAAAGCTAGATGTTGAGCCAGAAAATGTGCTTTTTGTGATTTGGTGTAAGTCTGTTCAGCAGGTTTTTGAGATAGCTATCTTTTAAAAAAATATAGATATCTGGGGACCCGAGTCCTTGCAGTGGACTCGTGAATCCCACTAAAATGTGACCCTGCCACGTTTTAAAAGCATATTTTTTATTTTGCCAAAGACTCGCTGCTGGATCCGCGAATCCATGGTAAAATAAAAAAAAAAGACGTGTGGTCTCCTGCGCATCTTTTTTTAAAGCCCCCTGGGTGGGCCAAATCCCGGGGGCATGAAGGAGGGGGCTCATGGGGCTCCCCACTTGGGTTATGCCAAGCCAATGGGACCGCAACCTCCCTGGGGATGTAAAGAATGAAAATGCGGGGGGCCCACTTTGCCCCCCACAGCTCTGGGGACCACGACCTCCCCGGGGCACTTTTGAATACAAATGCGGGGGTCCCACTCAGCCTCCCCGCTGTCCAGGGGACCGCCACCTCCCCGGGGCACACAGTTTTTTTCATGAAATGCCTCAGGACCGCCACCCCGCGGGGAAAAGATATGGACATGATCCGGGGCCTTCATGGTCCCCGCAGCCAGTGGACCACCACCTCCCCGGGGCACAATAATAACATGCGTGGGAGGCCCTACGGCCCCTCTACGCAGCCCCTGGGGCCGCCACCTCCCCGGGGCACAGATACAGTATTGTAAGCAGTCCATTGTGGACCCACGGCCCCGGGGAGCACCACCTCCCCGGGGCTACACAGAAGATGGTCCTTCCAGGACCCCTAGGGACCGCCACCCCCCAGGGCCAGCTCCAGCAGTGTCCGGGAGTGCCCAACCCCGGGAAATTGCAGTTTACTATGGCTTGGCGGGAGCACCCATCCTGCCAACCCAGAGAAAACACTGATCTGCTTTGTGGAAGTGAGAGCATTATAAATGATCTTGCTTCCACGAAACGGAGATGAATTGCCTTTGGACAGAGGGAGCTGCATGTTAACAGCTCCCTCTGTCCAAAAGCAATGCTGGCTCCCGCAGGAGGTGGGGAGTCAGCAGGGACCGCGGGGGACTTGAGGCTCCACACATGGTACCCAACAGAGAGGCCAGGCCCCTGGGGATGGGGTCCCCGGGACCAATGTTGGCCTAGGGAAGGGGGCCGCACAGGCCCCCTCCTCATATATATATTAAAAAAATAATAATATGAAGGCCTGGCCCTGGGGTCCCTGGGGTCCCCAGGGCCGCAATCGGCTTAGGGATGGGTGCCGCGAGGCCCCCTACCCTTTTTAAAAAAAATACATAAAGGCCTGATCCCCGGGGGATGGGATCCCCGAGCCGAATTCAGCCTAGGGAGGGGGGCCCCTTTTTTTAAAAAAGGGCAGGACCGGACCCGGGGGATGGGGTCCCAGGGGCCCAAAATGGTCCAGGGAAAGGGGGAAACGCAGCCGCCCTTTCTAAATAAAGGCAATTTGAAAATTAAAAAAAAGCCGGCAACTCGCAGAGGCCCACCCCCTTTCTCTACCACTCTGCAAACAGCCTCCTGGCGCCCTGCTGAGTGGGGAGGAAGTCCCTTTGGCTGCTGAGGGCCCTTAGGGGCCAACAAAACCGCCTGTTACCTCCAGTAAGCCCCACACAGTGGGATTGCTGAGAGGTGGTCCATGCCACACCCCCCTTTCCAGCACTTTGCAAACGCACCTCTTGGTGCACTTCTGGTGGGAGGATGAGGTCCCCTTGCCTCCTGAGGGCCTAAGGACTAAAGAGGACTTCATCCCCCAAGCAGCAGTGCTCCAGGAGGCGCTTTTTCATAGTGGTGGAGAAAGGGGGCAGAGCCCCTTATGTCCTCACAGCAATCCAGCTGTGTGGTCTTATTAGAGGTAACACGAGGGCTAGTTGACCCGCAAGGACCCTCAAGAGCCAAGAGGACTTCATCTCCCAACTAATAGTGCAACAGGAGGCGTGTTTGCTGAGTGGTGGAGAAAGGGGGCGTGGCCTCCAACAACCTCTCAGCAATCCCACAGTGTGGGGCTTTGTGGAGGTAGCAGGAGGGGTAGTTCCCCCCAAGGATACTCAATAGCCAAGGGGACTTCATCCCCCCTACTAGTAGTGTGCCAGTAGGCTTGTTTGCACAGTGGTTGAGAAAGGGGGCGTGGCCTGCAACCAGGTCTCAGCAATCCTGCTCTGCTGACTTACTGGAGATAACAGGAGGGATAGTTAGCCCCCCAAGGATGTCCTTGGGGGCCAACTACCCCTCCTGTTATCTCCAATAAGTCCCACACAGCAGGATTGCTAAGAGGTCTTCGGAGGCCACGACCCCTTTCTCCACCACTCTGCAAACATGGCTCAAGGTTGACTACTGGTTGGGGCATGAAGTCCACTTTACATCTGAGGGACCTTGGGGGCCAAGAAGCCCTCCTGGTAGCTCTTGCAATTCCTACACAGCTGGATTCCTGAGAGCTGGTCGGAGGCCCAGCCCCCTTTCTCCACCACTCTCCAAATGTGACTACTAGTTAAACAAGCATTTGCAATGCAATAGGTTTTGCATTTGAGAGAGTTAGAGCTATTGGCGGTGTAAATGTGATTGTTTTTTCTTTATGTGTTTTGGAGTGGAGTGGATGTATGTGGTGTGTAATGGAATTATGTAGTATGTTGTGCAGTTGAATTATGTGGATAGAAATTTTGTGGTATTTAGTGAATAGGAATTATGTGGAGTGGGATTGTGTGTTATGGAGAGGAATTATCTGGTTTAGTATTTTGTGTTGTGTAGTGTTATGCATTGGAGTTTTATTATGTGGTATGCTGTTGTAATTGTGTGGTGCGATGTTGAATTATGTAGTGTAGATTGTATGTCTGTGGTGTTTTATGTAATTGTGTTGTTGATTTGTGCTATGTGGTTTCTTGTTGAATTATGTGGTGTGTAATGGAAACGTGTTGAGTTTATTTCAGTGATGTGGAACTGTGCAATTGTGTGTGTAAAAATAGATGTTTACAAAGTTTAAAATGCATTAACCCCCACCACACACCAATTGTAGCTATACATTTTAAATGTTGTTTTTGTGGCCTGATTATTTAAACCTTTTACATTTTTTCCAAATAACAAAATATATTAAGTTTAGAAAAACTAACAGATAAGGCCTACAAAGTGACCCCCAAACAGGATTTGACGCGTGTTTTTTAATTGATACAGACCCCCTAAGGCAAAAGCATGTGCTTAAGAAAATAAAGTAAAACGAGAGTTAGAGCTATTAGTGTTGTAAATGCGTTTTACCTATATATTTTGGAGTGGAGTGGATGTACTTGGTGTGTAGTGGAATAATGTGTATTTGTTTGGAATGGTAAGGTGTGGCGTGGGTTTGTGTGGTGTGATGTGGATTTGTGAAGCAGGATTATGTGGTATGGTGTTCTGTGGAATTATGTGGAAAGCAATTTTGTGGTATTGATTGTATTGTAATTATGTGGAGCGGGATTGTGCATCATGGAGTGTAAATATGTGGACTGGTATTTTGGTTTGTAGAGTGTTATGCAGTGGAGCATAATTATGTGGTGTGCTGTTGAATTTTATGGTATGATGTTGAATTATGTGGTGTGGATAGAAAGTATGTGGTGTACTATGTAATATGTTGTTGAGTACAATTATGTGGTTTGTTGTTGAATTGTTTGGGGATGTTATCACTGCTGTCTCGAAAATTGCCTTTGAGTTAGTGATCAAACCTGTAGACAAGGAATCTGGTAGGAGTTGTTTAGGTTCACACCTGCAACAGCTAGCTGCAAAGAGTGCAAAAGTGACTTGTCGTGCGCAGTAACCACACTGGTGATGGATTGTGAAAGATCTGCTAATGTGCCCCACACTGAAGCCTGTTCCTTTTGTCATGTGCAGTGTGCTGTGCCTAAAGTGTATGCTTGACGCAATTGCAGAATGTATCCACACATGCACACCATGACTAAACCATGTCTAAAGTGCAGTTTTTGAGCGCTTTATGGAAAGGGCACTCATATGAAGTGCTAATGTGCCCCACACCGAAGCCTGTCCTTCTGTTGTGTGTAGTGTGTTGTGGACCGGACAAGGGTATCAATTGCATCCGGCAACAGAAGAAGTGGTACAAACATGTCAATGATTTATACTTAAAGTAGTGATGAAGCACACGTTGTCAAAGCCAATAGCTCTTGAATTGGTGCTTGGCCTTTTGGCTTTGTCAATGCTCGTTGTGGTTTTTGTAACATTTATCGATGGGGCAATTACTAGAACCTCAATATATCTCTTTGGCCTGAAAATGCACATATTGCCTTAGCAGTCCCTTGAACTGGAGGGAAGTACTTTGTTTGTGGACGTGCTCTTTGTGAACAAGCAGATTGTCCATTGCTGGATGCTGTACTAGGCAGAAGACAAATGTAAATGATACAACAACAGACCAGTGAATGATGAGGGCCGGCTGGAAACCCCTACAATTGAGTAGATTATGCATGTAATTGTAGTAAAAAAAAGTCTTGGCTAACGCCAGACCTAAAATCGTTCATTGCATTTTTGAAGCCGATGATAAGGTCTAAAATACTGCGAGATGTGATTGGATGAGAAACCAAGTCTCATGCTGTGCCAACCGACAGAACAGCTGATTTGTGTGTTCCAGCTTTGATGAGGTATCATTCAGGCGCTATCCAGAGGCTTATGTCACAACACCCATTCGCTCTTACTTTCCACATTTCTTAAATAAACGTTCCAAACTCCTCATAAATATAGAAATCAAATACAAAAGAGATGCTTCAGCATTCAGGTCCAGAAGCACAGATCTCTTAGCTAGGCAGACCTCATGGAAGCAATTGAACACACAGCTTTATACCCGGCTGCCCTGTATAATGAGCAGAAAGTGACCCATGCAGTTTCTTCTACACACAATTAGAGAGCATGCGGTGTGAAACAGAGGTAGTGTAGTACCTATAGGATTCTTTACATGTGTCATCTTGTCCCTAAAAAGGCACTGACACACTCATTGAGGTCTCTAGAAAGATGACTACAGTTCCAAAAGCACTAGTCTGTTAGTTAGAAAGGCGTCACGGACACACTTAAACACACCGCTTCATAAGATGGCTGCCTTGTAGAATGAGGAGAAAGTGATCCATGCAGCTTCTACTATACACATTTGGAGAGCATGCGGGGTGAAACAGAGGTAATGTAGTACTTAAAGGCTATTTTATATTTGTAATGTCACCACTAAAAGGCACTGACACACTCATTGAGGTCTTAAGAAAGATGCTGAGAGTCACAAGAGTGGCATGACAGGAGTCGGCCTTTCATTTTAGCTTAGGCCTGGCATTGCGTGCTCTGCCTCTCTAATGAGACTGGTAAAGAAAAGTGAGCTTTAAAAGATGTTGCCGCATCCATTAACCTGTATACTAGTCCATATAACTCTCTGCAAAGATACACTGCAACTAGCCCCTAAATAGTGTTGTTCCTATTTCCCTAATAGGCTCTGCGCATTGGAATAATATACCCTATAGGTTTGACATAGGACTGAGGTCAGTATGTCCCTATCGAGTATATTAAACTTAATTACTTTGTGCCAGCTAACTCAGAGGCCACTAGAAACTCCTTGTAAACAAGAAGGGAGTAGTTTCTGGCAACCACATAAACATGACAACTTTGTTTCCCTTTAGAATCGGAATACTTCTCAGAATCGTGGAAACAATAGATAACAGTTTCACTCAGCTAATCGTGCATGCTTAGTTTCCTCAGAGTTACACAGAAAGAATAGACGGGCGTCTCAATAAAAAGGTTTTATTGAACAGTCTTGTTTCTCGTGTAAGAGATATGTGCTGTTATGATCACAAGACAGTATGCAAGATATATAATGTACAGCGTAAGCAGTAGAAAGAAATAATACTATGCTAGCATTATCTTTTAGCATATATTCACGTACATAAATAACATGAGCTAAAAATGCGAGTACTCATACGATGCTTCTCTACGCTAGTTCTACCCCAGTGTACCTAACCTGATCTAGGTGTAGGGCAAGGTAAGAAGTAGGTGAAGTATTCTCTAGTATGGTATACTAAGAGTATATTAAGTCTAGTATGCCAAGAGTCCCTCTTGGTTCTAGTCAGCTCCATACCTTGAGAATGAGAGAGGTGGGAATCTCCTTCCGGATCTCAAACTCTAACACCCCGCGAAGGGAGTCAGAACACTGGAAGCTGGATTCTTCTGCGAGCAGGAAATGACAGCGTCTTCTCAGTGCGTCAGGCCGGCATACGGGCTCCTCTGAAGTCGAGGTCTCCTCTAACTTGCTTGGGCAAGGGAAGGTATATTTATACCTGGTAGGTGCCTTGGAATGTTAGCATTGACGTGAAGTCGGACAGAGGAAGACGTCAGGAATGAACCCTTAAGGTATAGCGGTTCATGCATAATAAATGAGTTCTTGGAGAACTCAATAATCCTGTGCTGGGGGAAACTCCCAAGAGCTTAAGGGTCTGGTTTCTAAGAACTCGTTGTGACGTTAGGGTGGACGGATGTCGGTGACCATGCCTGTATTTGGAGTGCATGGCTAATGCCTAAATAAGGACTGGGATTCTATGCATATATAAGGGCAATGCCAATTGTGCCTATATAAGGACATGTTTCAGGAAAACCTATATACGGACACCTAAAGCGGAATACAACACCCACTCCACTTTCAAATGAACCATAATACTAAATGCTAAACATTCAACTTGAGTACCACATATTGCTAAAAACATTTCTAAAAGCATATAAAAAGAAGTTTTTAAAAGAACTGTTGCTAAAACATGTAATGCAATAGGTACTGTACATTTTAAAGCATTTTTTCATTCTAAGCATATATTGGAAATAAATGCAACATGAATGAATAAACAGAAATATATACATATGATGAAATGGTTGACAAGTTTTCAAAAATCAAAGCCATTGCATATCATGGTACTAAATGAAATTTTGGTAAATAAGGTGACAATGTGTCCCTGGAAGTATTCAAAGAAGTCCGTTTTATATGAATAGTTCTACTGTAAGCAGATTGAGTTGCCATGTATTTTCAAAAAATAAAGGAAAAGAAAAAGTTCAATTTTAGGAAGAGTTCCAAGTTATGAAAATATAAAGGCCAAATTCATTGCTTCCCTGGTACACTGTGAGCCGAATCAAAGTCAGTGTATGGGTCTGGTGTAAACATGAAATCATCTATTTCTGTAGACAAAATATCGTCTACCGATGTTGGTGACATTTGGAACACCTCGTTCAGAAGGTTAATTGCACAGAGATGAGAAACATCGCCTTCAGCAGAAGATGCCTCAGCAATGTTCGCGTCCGTTGTTACCTGTGTGCCTGTTGATCCATCTCGTACCTCAGCAGCAGCAGGAAGCGTCTGTGAGATCTCAATGAATACCTTCATCAGGATTGGTAGCCTCTGGGGACAACACAGAGCATGGGCCGTTACCGGGTCCAGCAGAGTATCGATATCCATTGGCATGACTGATGGGAGTGTTAGACAGGTGTCTAGCACGCATTCTTCACCGCAAAGCAGGCAGCGTAGAACAGGTAAGATGCAATCTTGCCAGATTGGTCTGAATGACAGGAACCATGTTGTATTAAGTTACCGTAGATGAGGCATGCCCAAAAGCTGCACTATGCGCTCACGGCACTTCCGTTCTAGGAGAGCTTTCTCCACATCGCTCGGAGTGATGTTGGTGGATAGGCTTGCCATAGCGTAATGGTAGGAATAGAAACAGGATTCCTGCAACAAGTGCTAGAATTAATGGCACACCACCAAACACCGAATGTGCGAAGTTTGGGATGATTCCGAGGACTGCCTGGAAAGGTGCTAACAGTCCTGAACAGATGGTCTTAAATACATGTACAATCCCGCTCATATCAGACATGTTAAAGATACGTCCCATCATTTCTGCGAAATCTATAAGGCAGTTTGTATGAATTAAAGCCTGTATCTCAGCCGAAGTCCTTGCAATATGTAAATCATAGATTTCTTTGGCTGAGGTCAAAGGCACGGTTTGTTGCAAAAGCATGGCTTTCATTCTGCTTAAAGTATCAAAACGTATAAAAGAAACATTCAATGAAGGCCATAGAGGCGACTCCCTGACTGTGTCTATTGGGGGGAACAATACTTGCATACAGCAAGTAACCCTGGAGTTGACTGTTACCAGATATGGGATGCCTGGCAACATGCCACAGCAACTCTGATCATTCAACATGAGGTAACTCCCATTAGAAAGTTGGCCAAACGTTGGATTAATCACAGTAGCCGGTGTACCCTGCTGGTGGCAGGACAAATTTCCCACAGAACCATTACAAGCCCCGTGTAAAGAAATGTCCTGACATATGAGTGAACCGCTTAGTGCATTTTCACAGTGTGTACCGCTTAGAAACACTTCACGATCCCCACTCCAACATCTGTATTCGTAAGGTAAATCCCAGGATGTCTTAATGTATTCTTTACCCAACCTTTCATATTTGCCTGCTTGCATTTGTTTGAGGCAATACTGAAACTGAAAAGTAGTGACAGGCAGAGTTATTTTGCCATGGATAAGCCATTCTGTAGCTGGTTTTTCTGCTACCGTAAATGGTAATTTTTCCAGTTTTTCAATGCTCAGCACTGTATACTTTGCTCCCTTTTGTGCCAGTTTGATCTGTTTATCAGTTAGATTGTATTCTGCAAACAGAGCCGACGTGTTGATAAAACGCCAAGGCACATAGCCCGCATGCAAAGATTGCAGCATCCAGCCTAATAACATAATAGAACGTAACTGAGATTGGCCTTGTTGTAACATGGCTAAATCTTGTTCCAGTATGTCAATAGCAGAGGATACAATGTTGTCCAATGAATACATTCTGGATGACAAAGTTGTTAACCCATTGTCGACCACAGAGAGAGTTTTCTGTAAGTTAATACGATCAAGTTCACATATTTGTTCTGCGGCCTCTGCCTGTGAAACCTTCCATACTTCATTATAAGCAGCATAAATGCCGGCAAATATGAAACGTTTTTGACGCAGTTTTCTTGGTCCTAGCAAGAATTCCCTAAGGTCTGCGTCTTCTTTAAGTAAAGATAAGTGTTGTTTCACATCCTCAAGTGTAGATTTTTGTAGCCAGTCGAGGCACAATTTTCCTACACTGTATGTTGTTACTACCACCGGATGTTGTCTTTGAACGTATTGTGGGTCTGGCCTATGGATAGTAAAGCCCTGTCTTCTATTCAGGAATCTTTCTTGACAGATGTTTGTGTCTGTGGGCCAGAGTCACCATTTTTTCCAATCAGGATCTGTTCTGTTGGTTTGTAGTATTGTGTCAACTGTAACCGCTCCCTGTGTAGTGTTATTACTTGCAGGTGTTGGCACAGAAGGTGTTTTCATGTCTTTGATCTTGGCTAAACCAAGGCAAGACGTTTGTTGCACAGTGTCATTCAAAAACATTATTTGCTGAGGGATGATACATGCTCTAAACAAAGCTTCTATCCCCTGCACTTGCCAATCTTTAGAACCCCAGACAGATTTCGTGTCTATTGTGTCTTTCCGCAAGTCAAGTCCATGTCTAGACAGTTGGGTAATAAATGCTGCAGAGTAAATCTGTTTTGTATTTGTTAACATAATTTTCTGTCCTGTTTTGTTTACATTTTTATAGTAAAATGTTTCTGGATCAGATGTATTGTACCCTGAAAAATAGGGAAACTTTTTAGCAAACGTTTTTGAACTACCTTTTGGTGGTGTAGGACAATGTTCCCATTGGTTAAACATAAACACATTTGTAGGTGTTGCAGATTTATGCAAGAAATGATGCCCATAGTGGTTGTAACAATAAAGCTGTTCGTAGTCTGATGAACCCTCTAAGTATTCATTGTTAGAGAATGCAGCAGACCTTTCCAGATCAGACATCATATCATTTACAGTCTCAAAGTCCCAATCATCAGAATAGGTACTGGAGGTAATAAAATCACTTAGTGAAATTTTTAATAAATGTGGAATGTTCAAAAGTTCAGTCGGTTCGAATATATCGAAATTGATTTTGTCCCACACTATACCATCCTGTATAGGAACGGCTGTGATGTTCACTGCTGACAAGTCTCTTACTTCACTATGGGATGATTTATGTGGTTTCAAAAATAAGTTCACATTTTTACTTTCAGTGTCCATATGGATGTATCTGCCATTTATAAGCACGCTGATAGTCATAAACAAAGATAGCCAAAGCAGAAAGAAAAATATTCCAGAAATAATCCATAGTTCAATCCATGGTGAAACCAGATAAGTCTCTTTCAGGAAATGAAAAAGGTCTTGTACTTGTTGTTTGAAAGTTTTTAGAGCTGGCGTTGTTTCAGGTTCACTCGGATCCTCAGAAAACGTATCAAAGTTAATGAAATAGCCAGAAGCAGTTCTGTCAATGGTTGGAATTGCATCAGGATTTGTTGAAATCGCTGGAACCAGTTGATCACTTGTTACGTTGGTGTAGACAGGTGTATCTGGACGAACTGTTATTTGAGTTTCAAGAGGGATGAGTTCCATAGCATTGTTGCTTAGTCCTTCATCTGTTACGGCTGAGTTCTCAATGGTTATGAGTCTTTCAGTCTGAACCTCTTGGATAGTAGCGAGAGGAGTGCGTCTGCTACTAGGTCGGAGTCCACGAGGCCTACTATTTAGTATTGGCCACATACTGTGGTTTGATGAGGTCGATTGACACAAATCTTTTCTCCTTTTGCCAGCAAGGGGCGGCAGAAGTACTGTTCTTGTTCCGTGGACAGCTAGGACAGGTACTGGTAGTCTGTAAGAAAGTTCAAATTCCTTCTTGTGCGCAATCTTCTCTCTGACTAGATCCCCAACTTTTGGGATCCAGACAGGCCTTGCTGGGACTGCCGGGTTTTCCCCAGTGGTGGTTGGCTTAAGGAACACGTTGCTTTGTTTCGATCTTAGTTCATTTAGATCCTGTAAAACAGCCAAACGATCTTTGATATCAAAGGGTTTATTTTCCACCACTGTGCCTTTACATTCGAGATCAGGAACCCACATTCTTGTTCCAAATAGGACCTCATATGGAGTGACCCCCCCTAGAGAACTTCTTGGCAAATTATTTAATGAGCGTTGGACCCCATAAAGATGTTTGACCCACCCATCACCCGAACCTAATACTCTAGCTGTTATAGACTGCTTTATGTCCTGGTTTTTCCTTTCCACAACAGAATTTCCCTCAGGATGAAATGGAGAGGAGTACCGCAATGCTACACCCAAACTGGCCATGGCTTCTTTGTAAGCACGAGAGCTAAACGCAGGGCCCTGGTCAGAATGTAGTGTGCCAATTGCGTATGTGCCGGTAAAGACTCGCAAATCTTTTATAACAGTTCGAGCGTCAGCCGAGCGCTGAGGCCATATCCATAGGAACCTTGAGCACGAATCCACTGTGACCATTATATATTTATAGTTACCGTCCCTTTGCAAGGGACCGCAGTGGTCCAGGTAAACACAAGCTAATGGTTTGTCTGAAATTAACAGGGGTGTCTGCGCAGGACGTTTCACTGTGGAGACTTTCATCTGTTGGCATATTTCACATTCCAGAACATAGTTCTTGGTCTGTTTCCTAATGCCAGGCCACCAATATCTTTGTTTAAGTAAAGATACTGTTGCAGAAACACCGCATGGGCAGAGGCTATCCCTTCATGTGCTGCTAGGATTAGTCCTAATCTTCATTCCATGTTTGGAACTACCCTATCCCCCACTCCAGGGATTCGAGCAAAAGGAACATTGTTTGCATCAATTACATAAGAGTACTTGAGTGGAAATTTCTTTGGTAATGCTGCACCACTGCCTTTGCTTGAAGCATTGACAGCCAACAATATCTCACTGTCTATTCTCGTTTTTGAACGAGTGATCGCAGCTACGGAAGCCGTCTGAACAGCCCCCTTTGCTGCTTCATCAGCCAATGACTTCCCTGCAACATGAACGCCATCACGTTGATGACTCAGCGTGTGTATCACGTGAGCCTTTGGTAGTTCGTTTCTCAACTGAACTACTTGTTCCCAAAGCGTTTTATGCTTTATTGTGCCACCTTTTGCATCTTTGAACCCGTTTTCAAGCCAATTCTGTATATATTAATTATATGACTGAACACAGTAAAAAGAATCGCACACTATTAGTGTGGGGAATTCGCGATCTGTACTTTCAAGTGCCAGTTTGAATGCTTGTAGTTCAGCTCGCTGAGCTGTACAATCTCCTAGAGATTGAGTTTTAGTGACCATTGGTCTGAAGTTACCATCGCGCATGCGACCTTTAACGATTGCACCCGCTGCACTGTAAGCTTGCTTACTCCCTGTAGCGGGTTGTGCAGATCCATCAGTGTAAATTATAAATTCATACTGATCGAGAGGCAGAATTTCAGTGGGCAGAGGACATTCATGTTCATGTTGCAGGAACGCTTGTGTTTTTAAATCAGGATCAAAAACATATTCAACATCTGTTGCAGCAAGAGAATTAACCCATTGTATCCATCTAGGATGTAAAGCTTTTGCATCTGAATGCTCGCTTTTGTGACCGCCTCTAAGGCTGGTACTGGAGTTACGACAATTATGCGTTTCCCTTGGGCTAGAGCTCTTTCTTTTGCTACAGCGGTTTGAACTGCTGTCAGTATTTTTTCTGTTGAAGTGAAGCGCATTTCTGCTTGTGTATACAAATGTGATTTGTATGCTATTGGTACTTTTTCACCCTCATTAAATGTTAAGTAGGTGAAACCGCATTGTCCCGAAATTATTCGGTTCACTAAATTGCGTTGACTTACGCGTGTTTGTAAGTGATTTGTTGCTAACATGTTAGCTTGGAGTGAACGCAGGATTTCTGTGTGTTCTTGTGTCCAATGTTTGATTGAAAAATCAGGTTTGATTAATTCGTAAAGAGGTTTAACCCTTTCTGCGTAATTTGGAATGTAAGTTCTTCCAAAATTTAGGAAACCCAAGATGGATTGTACATTTTTCAGCGTTTTTGGAGGTTGGAGCAGCGCGCACTTTTCTAAAAAGTTGGCTGCCAGGCTTTTGCCTTCACTTGAAAGCTCATATCCTAGGAAAAGGACATTGAGATGGGCAATTCTGGATTTTTTAAAGTTGAATTTATAGCCCTCAGAGGCGAAGCCCAATATAATGGTACTCACCCTGTTCAAGTGCCTATCTAGGCCATCGTCTGTCAGATAGATGTCATCGACATATGACAATGCCTCATTATCATAAATTTGTAGTAACTCTGTTACTCTTGCTGAGAATAACCCCGGGCTGTTTTTGAACCCTTGTGGGAGTCTACAAAATTGACGCTGGGTCCCCATTATTGAGAAAGCAGTTAAGTACCTGCTTTCAGGTGCTATGTTTTGACAAAAGAAACCATTTGAAATATCTAATGTGGTTTTATATTTTTTGCGCACAATGTTATTCATTAATGCTGTACTATGTGCATTTTGCACTGCAAATGTTTTAGAACAAGTGTTCAAGTGTCTGTAATCCAAAACTAGACGATATGTATTGTCTGGTTTGGATACAGGAAACAAAGGATTGTTCATTGAGGAGGTGCATGTTTCAATCACCCCTTGGTATTCTAGTTGATCTAAGATCTCCCTGACCTGTTTTTTAGCTTCTTGCTTTATTGGGTACTGCCTTTGTGCAGTAGGTTCTTTTTTTAGATGTATTTTGTGGTGAGGTGAGTCCTCATCCCATCCTACATGATTTTTATATAATGCTGGGGCCTGGGCAACTGCCCATTTCCTGCCATAAGTATATTTTAGGTGAATTGGAATATGGTTGGAGAAGGCAGGCATAATGATGTCCTCACCATGTGGGCACTCCCTGACAAATTGTGGTGGCCAGTCTTTTTCTGCTAGAAGTATATCATAACCCCTTGAAAGTTTCTCCCAAAAGAGTATTTTCACTTTTCTTGGTATGTCTCCCTCCATTCGGAGTGTTATTTCATATAACGTTTGTGGAGTACTAACCCTTTATGTCTACAGTCTCTACTGTGATGTACTCATTCAAGTCCACTGTCTCCAGAAGTTCCTTCAGGTTCTGGCGAGCTATTGTGACTTCTGCTGCACTGTCCAGCATTGTCTGAGCCCATTCTCCGTTCTTGAGCTGTGTTCTCAGTATTCTCGGCATGTCTGATCTTCAGACCTGCTACCTTCTTTTTTGTGAATTGAGCTTTTGATTTATTTTGCTGAAAGTGTTTGTCATCTTTGGATTCGACGTGTTCTTCTCTGTGTTCTGACCGTCCTCTTCTTTCGGACGTCTGTGACGATATCTGAAAGGTACGAGAGGAACGTGTATCAGTATCTTGATACCTGTCAGGTTTTCTTAAATTATCCCTATTCCTGAGGTTATACCTCCTTTCAGAGGGCTCCTTTTGAGGAGACCTACCTCGGGATTGAGAAAGTCTCTCGTTTGAATTTTGTTTATTAGTTTCCCACTTCTTTTTAGAAGATGTAGGAGTTTGTTTAATAGAGTCCTTCTCAGGACTTTCAGATAGTTTTGGCTTCAAAGGCTTTCCACCCAAACTATCTCTGCCTAATTCTGCATAAGATTGTTCTATTATTCTGGGTAGTTCAGTTTGATGTTCTGTAACATCAAATTCCCTTAAGCGTTGGCGGATCGCCACTGATGCTGCCTTCCCTTTAATATTAGATAATATTATTGTTGAGGCCTGGTGGAATTTTTTCAGTAATTTCATACCTAAATTCAGAGCAGGTTCTGCCCCGTATTCGTTTTGAATTTGTTTCAGGACATCTGGTATTACTGCAATTGACGGAACACCATGTGTTTTAGTGTAGATGGCAGCAAAGACTGCACCCCAAGTGGTGCAATCTTCCAGTTGTGGTGTGATCCCCATTGGTAAACAGATTGTTAGGATTCTGTGTTTCTCATAAGGGCTAGTATTTGGAAATACTGCTTCGATTTGAGTAATTTTTTGAGCTATCCAGAATGGAATTTGCTCACGTTTTGTGGGCATTTTACCCATGACTGCGTATAAAGTCTGTGGAGTAATTTTTAGTGTATTCCCCTGATGAGGGGTTTGAATTGGAATGGTCATTGGTGGTTGGACTGTGAAAGTCCGCATGACATATTGGACTAGTTGTCTGTAAATTTTTATTAACTCTGTAAGTTGAGTAAGTAATTCCTCGTCTGACATTATATCGAGGTCAGGATGAGGAGTGTAGCCGGCTAGAATCGGCCATGTTGCTCCTGGTCTACCTAGTGGACCGAGCCTGGTAATATTTTTGTGATGTTTTAGGGCGCTTTTAAACCAGAGATGATGCTCCTGGTATGTGAGTGGAATTTCAATAGCCTCGAAAGGAATATATTCCTCTGGTGGTTCATCTTCTTTAAAGAAGTCAAACACTTTTGTTACTGGATTTGATTCTGGGAATACTATCCATGAATAGAATACCTCTGTCTAAAAGGATTCGTGTGCCTCTATCACGAAAACTGCTCTACCACCTCTTGGTGATAGGCCGTGTTTTATAAGTTTTAGAGTGATGGCTCTCCTTAAGTTTGGATGGATGTTTATAACACCCTCATCGGTTTCATTTAAACCGGTAAAGTTAAAAGCTGTTACGACTGGGTCAACCGTATTTACACCGTTCTCGGTGCCATTGTCCCCGTGATTGGACATTTTGTTTTTTGAAAAATGTAGTACAAGTTTCAAGGAAACAAAAGATAAGGTGCACAATATTTTGGAACACTGTATCCTTCAACGTTGTTTAAACCAAACAGCTAATATATAGGGTTTTTTGTCCTATTTAGCTTTGGCGGATATTTAACCCTACCCACTCCAGACGTCTTATGGAGTATGTGAGTAGGGGTCTCTGAGAGAAAAGCACGACTGAGTTACTTAGTATCTAGCGTTAAATTAGTGCCTTACCAAACCGTTGGGCGCCATGTAGTGTAGTTCCTATTTCCCTAATAGGCTCTGCGCATATACCCTATAGGTTTGACATAGGACTGAGGTCAGTATGTCCCTATCGAGTATATTAAACTTAATTACTTTGTGCCAGCTAACTCAGAGGCCACCAGAAACTCCTTGTAAACAAGAAGGGAGTAGTTTCTGGCAACCGCATAAACATGACAACTTTGTTTCCCTTTAGAATCGGAATACTTCTCAGAATCGTGGAAACAATAGATAACAGTTTCACTCAGCTAATCGTGCATGCTTAGTTTCCTCAGAGTTACACAGAAAGAATAGACGGGCGTTTCAATAAAAAGGTTTTATGGAACAGTCTTGTTTCTCGTGTAAGAGATATGTGCTGTTATGATCACAAGACAGTATGCAAGATATATAATGTACAGCGTAAGCAGTAGAAAGAAATAATACTGCGCTAGCATTATCTTTTAGCATATATTCACGTACATAAATAACATGAGCTAAAAATGCGAGTACTCATATGATGCTTCTCTACGTTAGTTCTACCCCAGTGTACCTAACCTGATCTAGGTGTAGGGCAAGGTAAGAAGTAGGTGAAGTATTCTCTAGTATGGTATACTAAGAGTATATTAAGTCTAGTATGCCAAGAGTCCCTCTAGTTTATAACAGAGGGTTGTTTGGGCTTGCGTTTTGAATTACTGCATTCAACAAACCACTCTCACAACTAGAGTGGTTACGTGTTTTTATTTCACCTTTCTCTTTTTCATTTACTTATATAATACTTTGACCATGTGAGGCATGTCATAGAAAGAAACAATACATTTTTAGTGACATTCACCACTACATCAAAAGAATACTAACAGCACAATTAACATTCAACAAATAAATGACCAATATACACACAACATTACAAAAACTGACAAAAGAAACGATAGACCAGTCCTAAATTCAACACTGATACAATCGCGGCACAAATTGTTTACATATTCACACTCTAAAAGCCTGCCATACACAGCTAGCCAATTCAACATTTACAACAGGCGAATTGCCCTGTTTGTACACTGTATTAGTCGGTAGAATGGCGATGGTTACGGCTAGCTGAGGTGGGTCGACGCATTTCAGAACCCTACTTTTCTTTTTGGGTTCTCCTCAGGACCAGGACAGGTCGAACACATTCAGGGGTGGTTATCCCGGGTGCTGTTTAGCAATTAATGACGCGCAAAACCGCGTGATGTTGCGAAATTCTTTTGTTTGTATAGAGAATTGCCCTTAATGGTTCCGGTACCGAATATTGGCCGAACGTTGTATGTGGTGAGTTATTAATGACCACCTAGCTCGTGGGCGGTGCCCTCATCTATCTCTCAACTTCTTGTTACTCTACCATGTCTCAATACCATAGGTAGGGCACTGTATACGATCTGTCAGTGGCACGGAATTCTCACTGTTCCGTGCTGTGCTACTGAGTTGGGGACGTGTTCATGCGTTTTTTCTAATCTTTAGCTGCAGGTCCCTGACAGCGTTTCTCACCGGCTTCTCATCGGCGGTCGCACCACCAAGAGTCCCTCTAGGTTCTAGTCAGCTCCATACCTTGAGAATGAGAGAGGTGGGAATCTCCTTCCAGATCTCAAACTCTAACACACCGCGAAGGGAGTCAGAACACTGGAAGCTGGATTCTTCTGCGAGCAGGAAATGACAGCGTCTTCTCAGTGCGTCAGGCCGGGATACGGGCTCCTCTGAAGTCGAGGTCTCCTCTAACTTGCTTGGGCAAGGGAAGGTATATTTATACCTGGTAGGTGCCTTGGAATGTTAGCATTGACGTGAAGTCGGACAGAGGAAGACGTCAGGAATGAACCCTTAAGGTATAGCGGTTCATGCATAATAAATGAGTTCTTGGAGAAATAAATAATCCTGTGCTGGGGGAAACTCCCAAGAGCTTAAGGGTCTGGTTTCTAAGAACTCGTTGTGATGTTAGGGTGGACGGATGTCGGTGACCATGCCTGTATTTGGAGTGCACGGCTAATGCCTAAATAAGGACTGGGATTCTATGCCTATATAAGGGCAATGCGAATTGTGCATATATAAGGACATGTTTCAGGAAAACCTATATACGGACACCTAAAGCGGAATACAACAGTGATGTATGTGGTTTAAACTGAAAACATACTCTGTTGAGTTTTAATGTCTGCCTGCTACCATGCCTCAGATATGTCCACACTTCTATGTGTAGTCTGACATGTGTGGTGCTGCTGATGACCCTAACTTAAAAACTATAAAGTCTATTTTTCTCCTGCATAAATCTTGTCAGAGCTACTTCAGCATTCAGTCCCAGAAGCACAGATGACTCAGCTAGGCAGGCATCACGGAACCACTTGAACACATAGCTTCATACCCGGCTGCCCTGTTTAGTGAGCAGAAAATGATCCATACAGCTCATACTACACACAATTAGAGAGCATGCGGTGTGAAACAGAGGTAATCTAGTACCCATAGGCTTCTTTAAATGTGTCATCTTGCCCCTAAAAAGGCACTGACACACTCATTGAGGTCTCTAGGAAGAAGCTAACACTCACAAGAGTCACAACAGGAGTCGGCCCTTCATTTTGGGTTAGGCCTGGCATTGTGAGCTCTAACTCTCTAATGAAACTGGTAGAGAAAAGTGAGGTTCAAAAGACGTTGCCACATATATTAACCTGTAGCCTAGTTCATATAAGTCTCTGCAAAGGTGCACTGCAAGTACGCTATAGGTAGTGAGGTGTGTGTTTTAAAGTGCAATCATACTGTCTCAAATTTGAATGTCTGACTGCTACCATGTGTTAGGTATGTCTGCACTTCTACATTTAGTCTCACACGTGTGGTGCAGCTGATGAGCCTAACTTAAAAACTATACAGCCTATAATACCCCTGCACAACATTTGTCATAGCTACGCCAGCATTCAGTCCCAAAATCACTGATCTGTTAGCTAGGCAGGCATCACAGAAGCATTTTGTAGTACATAAGTCTCTGTTCTAGTCTTTCTAGAATGCTATTACATGATATGTATACCACCAGAATGCTCTTACGTGTATGTTCTATGTTTGCTTTTGAGTAAGGGTTCTGTTCTACGGCAGTTGCTTGTTGCCTCCGTGGAAAGGAGTCCGCTCTTGTCTCTTCCCACATACTTGGAATAAAGACCTTCTCAACTTACCTGCCGTTCCATGCTGCTTCATTTACCACAACTTGGCGACGTTTTGAAGAACCCTGTGTGCAGCTCAGCAGCGAACCGATGGTTATTTTCCAGTTGAGGGGAAACATCTTGAAACAGAGACAGTGAGGTGAAACTCTGCCGATTTCACCACAATGACAAGAGCGGACAGCATTCTTTCCCTGCTCCTGTACCGAAGGAATCCTCGTCTTCTTCGTTTTTCGGCCCGCGACTTCAGGTATCTCCGTTGAGGGTGATGTACATCATGCAGCTTTCGCAGTCTGTTGCCTAGCGACTCTTCTCTGACGCACTTCACCATCCCGTGAAACGTCAGCATCTGTCTTCCAGCCACGTTCAAGCACCACGTTGTTGCCACGTCATTGCGCTGCAAGACAGCGTCCCCACGTCGGCGGCCATTTTGTTTGGCTTCTCTTCGTTGTCATAGTAACACAGCGCCACGGAGTTTTACTTCAATATTTAAGCCGTTTGCGCCCCACCAAGCAGCTGATTCCTTCGGCGATACACACGCCTACAGTGTATCAAAGGCTTTGTAATTCAGGTACTCTTTTTAAGTTTGTTTTTAGTTGTTTTTCAGCGATATACACTCCCGTATATCGTTCGGTTTGACATCATTAGTTTGGATTTTGAGAAGTGAGGACGTCGAAGACAGTCAAGCCTCGCTGGATGGTTTTGCTCACTTATTTTCATAGGTTTTGGGATTTATGGTCTTGCTTATTGGGAATTTGACTATTTTTTAACAATTTTTCATTGGAGTTTCAGTCATATACACGCTAGTTTATTGTCCTGATTAATCGTTCCTGCTGCTCTATAAACTCAACATGACCTCTCAAAATATTTCTGTTACTCTGCCACCTAACTTCTTACCCCAACCAGGCCAGCCAAGCATACCCTGGGAGGATTGGCTGCCTATGTTTGAAAATTCTCTTGACGCTCTTGATGGTCAAGATTTTCCAGCTAAGAGGAAAAAAGCACTTCTCTTAAGTACTCTTGGCAAAGAAGGTCAACGGGTTTTTCGCTACCTTCCTCAAGCCCTTCAAGCCAATGGGCAGGCTATGCCTGATGAATACAAAGAAGCAATCTGTCGATTGGAAGTAAGGTACTCAAAAGAAGAAAATCTAGTCATGAATAGATATAAGTTTTACACCCAAAGTCAAAAAACTGGTGAGTCCATCGATGATTTTATCTCTAGACTTAGAGAAATGTCTATCAAGTGTAATTTTGGAAACATGTCAGATGAATTAATCAGAGATCAGCTCATAGTCCAGTGCAACAATAAAAAAATTCAGGAACGTCTATGGGCAGCCAAAAACCCCAATCTTAAAACAGCTATAGATTTAGCTAAAGTTGTGGAACAGTCCGAAGGGTGTATGAAAGAATTAGAAAAAAGGTCAACAACTAATGATGTCAATGAGGTGTCTACTCAAGAGTTACCAAACTATGATCACAATGATGATGATCCTAGCACAATCGCTGCTGTCAAAATAAAAAGGTTTTGAAGAAACCTGCTACAAGCAACTCTAAGACTACAAATGTCAGAATGTGTAATAGGTGTGGAAGTACAGTACACACCTCAGACTCTGAGGGGCATATTTACAAGCCCCTTGCGCCACCGTTGCGTCATGCATGTGACGCAGTGGCGACGCAAACCATGCTCCGCGTTGCGCTATATTTACAACGTGATGCATCTAGGGAGATGCGTCACGTAGTAAACCCCTGCGCCACATGAAACCTGCGTCAGGTTTCATGTGGGCGTACCGGCGCAGGGGAGGGGGGGGCGTTCCGGCGCAGGTACGCCTCGGAAAAGTGACGTAGTGAAATCTACAAGATTTCACGCAGTCACTTTTCTCGACGCTGGTGCGTCAAATCCTTACGCCTGCTTCAAGCAGACGTAAGGATTGACGCACCATGTTAGGATAGGAAGGTTGGAACAGTGCTGAAGATGCGTCGCGCTTGCGACACAACTTCAGCACTGCGCCAACCTTCCGCCGGCAGATGCGTCACGCATCTGCTTATCCTTGCGCCACGATGCGCCGCATTGTAAATGTGGCGCAAGGGTAAACTTGCGTGACGCATTTTCCCTGGCGCATCCCTGCTGATATGCAGGGATGCGCCAGGGAACGTAAATATGCCCCTGAGTGTTTAAAATGTGGTCGTATGGGACACTACGCAATAGTTTGTCGGAGCAAATCTCACTCTAGTGTAGCCACTGTGCACTGTCCTACACCTGATGTCAATGAGAATGATAACATTTTGGTGGTCGAGTCTGACACCACAACTGATGAACAAGAAGACAAGCGAAGATATAGACCCAAAGCTATGTTCATAATTGATGGTCAAGAAGTTTGTCTTATGGTTGATACCGGCTCAAAGTACACCATAATCCCCAAAGATCTTTTTGAAGAAAAGTGGGGTGATATGCCACTTCTTCCTAAGGATATTTCCCCTGGGGGATACCAAGGAGAATCTATTGACCTTCTTGGATACTTTGATGCACATATCACGTTTTCTCACAGACATATTCAAGGAAAAGTATATGTGTCTAAATGCGGGCCAGCCATTCTTGGGTGGGTTCATCAATATGATCTTAGAATTATTGTCAACCCTCGTGCAACCACACAAGTGAACACACAGCTTGATACCCAACTGCCTTCTATAATGAGCAAATAGTGATCCATGCAGCTTCTACTACACACATTTGGAGAGTATGTGGTGTGAAAAAGAAGTAGTCTACTGCCTATAGGCTTGTTTACGTGTGTCATCTTGCCCCAAAAAGACACTGAGAAACTTATTGATGTCTTTAGAAAGATGCTGAGACTCAAAAGAGTGGCATGACAGGAGTTGGCCTTTTATTTACGCTTACGCCTGGCATTGTGAGCTCCGACTCTCTATTGAAACTGGTAGAGAAAAGTTATTTTAAAAAAATGTTGCCACATTTATTGACCTCTATCCTAGTCCATATAAGTCTCTGCAATGGTACGCTGTAAGTAGGCCATACTTAGTGAGGTGCGTACTTTAAATTGAAGGAGTACTCTGTCAAGTTTGAATATCTGATTGCTACCATGCCTCAGATATGTCTGCACTTGTACGTGTAGTCTGACGTGTGGTGCAGTTGATGAACCTAATGTAAAAACTATAATGGCTATTATACTCCTGCACAAATCTTGCCAGAGCTACTTCAGCATTCAGTCTCAGAAGTTCAGATGACTTAGCTAGGCAGACATCACAGAACCACTTGAACACACAGCTTCATACCTGGCTGCACTGTAAAATGAGCAGAAAGTGGTCCATGCAGCTTCTACAACTCTCGTTTGGAGACCATGCATTGTGAAGTAATCTAATACTTAAAGGCTACTTTATATTTGTCACCTGGCCCCTAAAAAGGCACTGACACACTCATTGAGGTCTTTAGAAAGATGCTGAGACTCTCAAGAGTGGCTTGACAGGAGTCAGCCTTTCATTTTGGCTTCGGTCTGGCATTGCAAGCTCTGACTCTCTAATGAAACTGGCAGAGAAAAGTGAGCTTTAAAACATGTTGCCAGATGTACTGGATGGTAGAAACAGCAACGTACCTATGCATTTTTCCTTTCACAGGTTTTGCTGTGAACAAAGGCCTCTCGGACTCTAGGGGATTCAAACCTCCTTGGGCTCCAAAAGGCCTTTGTTTTTAGTAGTTATAACATTCTTCCAACTATGGGGAGAATGTTCTAATAGTCTTAGAGCCCTCTGAAGAGAGCTCTACCAGTTAATAAAAGCCTGCTCCCTTATTAAAGACCTTCACCTTTGGTTCGGGCCTTTAATGGCCGGGAGAGCCTGCTATGTCAGACTCCAAGGCTATATTACTTTTGTGTGGATGGGACACCTTCCAGTACATAATCAATCAATTCAGGCAATTTCCTCCTTCTACATATAGTGCACAATACAGCACACATAGAAAAAGGAAATGATAAAGAGAAATAAAAACATTTCTTCTTCTTGTGCCTTTCTTACGTTACCACTGGGTTGGTGTTAGATTCTAAAACATTCCCAGATTTACGAATTTTGTAAATCTGGGAATGGTTCAGATTTCATTGTGTAGGGACACCCACAGCAACAACCATGAAATACTCCTTTCACGCAGTGTTGTGTGTCAAAGGGGCACATAATTGCAAAGAGAGGAAAAGCTATGTAAAGTGGCTTTACCTAGCCTTGTAAATAAGCCGCTGCACTTTTACACCGCCAAGAATCAGAAAATGACACTGTGGTGGTGCAAAAGTGCCACCAGTACCCTTATAAATGAGCCCTCAGTGACAGACTCAGACATACAAACATACATTTAACAAAAAATTTATCTTTCTTTTAACCAGAATAGGTGGTTCTGAAGAGAACCATTTGCTTTTAAAACCCTTTTTTAAAAAAACAAAAATAATTTTTGGGGATTTTTTTGTTTTTAAAAAAACTAAGAAAGCAAAGATTAACAAAGCACAATAAAAACCATCTGTTCTTGAAAAATAATGCAAAAAAGAAATGTTTGCACTTACATTCATTGATGGTTTAAATCAGGGTTGAAACTATTTGCTCGCCCACTCCAACAGACGTACTGCATTTGTGACAGTGTATTCCGATATGCTCAAATTCAGGGATGCTGACAGGAATATTGGTCAGTACTGTTCCTGCAGATATTCCAACAGCACTTAGTCCAGCAGCGTCCTCTTGATCTCTAAGTCTCTGCATCTCAGCCCGTGCGAGGCGAGTCAGTGGATGGTACTGAGATGCTTGTACATGCTGGAGGTGCTGCAGCTGTACTTTTTCTCCTATTCCGGTAAATAATTTTTTGCAGATGGTACAAGCAACTTTCCGGGCGTTGACCTTCTTTTCACCTTCTGGTATGGTGAAAAACTGCCACACGGTGCTCTTTCTTCTTCCTGGGTGGCTATTCTTTCCTCTCCTTCCTCAAACATTCTCAATTCTTCCTCCTCCTGTTGAATGGAAGAACCAGCCATATTTTTTCTCAAACAAAATAGGCACACCAAAAAAATCAGCCTGCTTCTTAACTATTAGAAATCAGAATGATAACCACACCATCCTATTTCGAGAAACAGGTGGAAGTTTGAAGTTCCTATGATTGAAAGGTGTTACACCAATCAAATTCTTTTTTTTGTTGGTCACATGGGGTGCGTGACTCTGGCACGAACCCTCCGTACCGGGAGAGAGATTCCGTAAAATATCTTAAATCATAATCTATTGGACACATTTTTGAACATTTAATTTTTTTTAGTATTGTTAATAAACCTATTCATGATTTATTGCAATTTAAAATGTCTATATACTGATTTAGAACATTTTTTTCAGACTCATAGGAATTGCGACCCTAAAGCGACCCCGGAAATGTGTAATGTATTGGCGCGCAGTGGCATTGTGGTTCCTTAAAATACAATTAAGATTAACATTAACGAAAAATATAGTTTTACTGCTTGATGCATTATTATTGTATTACTTATGAATTCCACTTTTATAACTTAGGGCCAGATGTACGACCGTTTTTTGAGGCCGCAAACGGGAAATCGGCCCGTTTGCAACTGCAAAATAGGTCTTTGCAATGTACAAACCCTATTTTGTGAATCAGTAACCTATTACAGACTCGCAAAATAGGGTTTGCGACTCGCTAGTAGGAAGGAGCGTGCCAAGGGCGTCCCTTCCTAATAGGGAGTTGCACTTCTATGTTTGATTAATTGCGGTCGCAAAACACTTGCAGTTTACCACCTACTTCAAAAGGGTGGTAAGCTAGTGGCAAACGGGAAGGTGTCCCCAGGGGACCTCTTCCCCTTTGTGACTGGCAGCAAAACATTTTTTAAGAGCAGGCAGTGGTCCCACGGACCACTGCCTACTCTTAAAAATGGAAACAGAAACTTTTCATTTTTCTTTTTTAAATTCATCCCGTTTTCCTTTAAGGAAAATGGGCTGTATTAAAAAAACTGCTTAATTTAAATAGCAGTCACAGATATGGTGGTCAGCTGACCCCAGCAGGCCACCAACCCTGTGAGTGCTGGCCATTTCCAATGAGGTCGCAAATTGCAACCTGCCTCATGAATATTAATGAGGCAAGTCATATGCGACCCCATTGGGAATCGCAAACAGTGTCTGAGACACTGTTGTACATTTAATTTTTCGAGTCACAAATTGTAAGTCGCAAAACGATGCAATTGGCAACTTGCAAAATGGAAGGGTTGTACATCTGGCCCTAAGAATGTAATCGTAACATTATATATCTATCTCTAAAATTACAGATTTACAAACTCCATGCACCTAGTGTGGGTATAAAGCTGTAAAAAATTAGAAATGAAAACTATTATACATTGATCGTTAAATACATATATATTTATCTTTTTTTTTCCAAATAAAAGTTTCACTAAGAGTCGCGCTTGGTGCGACTCCTGTTGAAAATTACAAAAAAAAAAATGAAGCGTGAGGTCCTGCGCTTTATTAAGAATCACCCCCAGGTGGGTCAGGTCCCAGGGGCATCTACGAAAAATTAATTCGAAAAAAGCGGGGGACGGTTTATGGTTGCCCTCACTACCCCGGGGACCACCTCCCTGGGGCTATATCTTTAAGAAATGCGGGGGAAGGCATGCGGCCCCCCACCGCAGCACCGGGGACCACCAACTCCCCAGGGCTATATTAAAATAGTGAAATGTGGGAGGGCTATGGCCACATCCCCGGGACTCAAAAACATTAATAGCCAGAGTCACCTGTGGACCCCCGGCCTCGGGGACGAACACCTCCTCAAGGCTAAATTAACTATTAATGCGTACAGGGGCTTTACACCCTACGCAACACCGAGGACCGCCACCTACCCAGGGTAACTCATTAAAATTGTATACGGGGGCCATGCAGCCCCTGCAACCCCGGGGAACACCCACTCCCCTTGGTTTAATTTACAAAGGAGGGGGTATAGGTATATGGCACTGGGGACCACCACCCCTCAAGGCTGGTTCCAGCAATGTCCTGGGGTGCCCACCCCCGGGACATTGCAGTTTGCTATGGCATGCCATAGCAAACTTGCTCCACTTCTAATAAACAAGAGCAAAGGATGCTCTTGCTTACATGAAGCAGAGCAAAATTGCTTTTGGACAAAGGGAGCTGCATGTTAGAGCTGCATGTTAGCCGCTCCCCCTGTCCAAAAGCAATGCCAGCTCTCGCAGTACATGGGGAGCTGGCAGGGACCGCGGGGGCCTTGATGCTTCCCTCGCGATCCTCAACAAAGTGGCCTAGTCCTGGGGGATGGGGTCCCCGGGGCCCAAAAAAGGCCCAGGAGAGGGGCTGATCGGACCTCCTCCCTTTAAATAAAATAGTAAAGAAAAGGCCTGGCCCTTGGAGATGGGGTCCCCGGGCCAAAATTGGCCTGGGGAAGGGGACCACATGACTCTCCTCCCCTTTAAAAAAATAAATAAATAAAGGCCTGCCCTTGGTGATGGGGTACCTGGGGCCGAAATCGGCCTTTGGATGGGGCTAGTGCAGCCAACCTCCCTTTTTTAAAAAGAAAATGGGCTCGCCCGGGGGATGGGGTCCCTGGGGCCAAAAATGGCTTAGGGAGGGGGACCGTTCGCGCCCCCTTACGTTAAATTAAAATAATAACACTACAATAAAAGTAAAGGCCGTGCCCCATGGATGGGGTCCCCGGGGCCAAAATGGTCCAGGAAGGGGGGCCACGCGGCCCGTCCTAAAATATAAAAAAGCAAAAATGTTTTTAAAAAACAGCAGCTCGAAAGAGGCCTCGCCCCCTTTCTCCACAAGTCTACAAACATGCCTCCTGGTGTTGTGCTTTTTGGGGGCTTGAGTCCCCTTGGCTGCTGAGGGTCCTTAGGGGTCAACAAGACTTTTTGTTACCGACAGTAAACTCCACACAGCAGGATTGGTGAGAGGTGGTCAAAGGTAACGCCCTCTTTCTACATCGATCTGCAAATGTGCCTCTCAATGCACTTCTGGTGGGGGGATGAGGTCCCCTTCCCTCCTAAGAGCCTCAGGACTAAAGTGGACTTCCTACCCCAACCAGTAGTGTGCCAGGACATGCGATTGCAGAGTGGTGGAAAAAGGGGGCATGGCCTCTGGCGACCTCTCATCAATCCAGCTGTGTGGGTGTCACTGGAGGTAATAGGAGGGCTACTTGTTCCCCAAGGACCATCAAGAGTCAAGGAGGCTCCAACTGCCAACTAGTAGAGCACCAGAAGGCAATTATGCAGAATGGTGGAGAAATGGTGCGTAGCCACTGAAAACTTCTCAGAAAACCCACTGTGTGGGATTTTGTGGAAGTAACAGGAGGGGTAGTTGGCCCCCAAGGACCATCAATCCCCCTACTAGTAGTGCGCCAGGAGGCCCCTTTGCAGAGAGGTGGAGAAAAGGGGCGTGGCCACCTACCAGGTCTGAGCTATCCTGTTGAGTGAGACTTACTGGCGGTAACAGGAGGGGTGGTTGGACCCCAAGAACATCCTTGGGGGCCAACTACCCCTCCTGTTATCTCCAATAAGTTCCACACAGCAGGATTGCTAAGAAATCTTCAGAGACCACAGCCCCTTTCTCCACCACTCTGCAAATGCAGCTCGTGGTATACTACTGGTTCGGGCATGAAGTCCATTTTACTCCTGAGGAACCTTGGGGCCAAGAAGCCCTCCTGGTACCTCCTGTAAGTCCTACAAAGTGGGATTCCTGAGAACTGGTTGGAGGCCCAGCCCCTTTCTCCACTACTGTGCAAACGCAGCTGCTAGTTAAAAAACCTTAGAAATTCACTGAAAAAACCAAAGGTTACAGGGATGTTATA
>CAWUFW010025432.1:0-45117 GCA_963921515.1 Calotriton arnoldi
TGAATTGCTAGGTGTGCAGTGCGCATGTCGGGCTGGCCAACCCGACATGCGCACTGAAAGGAACAGCAATAATCCTGAAACAGCAGGATTCAGACCGCTCCCCTGCCTCACGCTCGTGCTGTACACAGCATGAGCTAGTGGCAAATATATTTATTAGTGTTTGACTGTTGCGCTCGCAGCAGGCAGGCGACGCTCCTCCGCCATTTAGACGGAGCTGCCCCTGATCTTAACTCGAAAGCATTTTGGAGGTACATATTTTCCAGCTCTTGTCAAAAGAGCACCATCTATAATGAACTAATCTGGCACATAAGCAATGAGCAAATAATGAAGTTGCTACATATTTTTTCACGATTGCCATCACCTTGACTACATCCTTTGTCTCCTTCTAGCAACTCAGTGATTGCCTTTATCTTTTGTCTCACTACCTGATCCACATCAGTTATTCCACAGTCTCTTTTGCTTCATTATAGCTTCCACAAAATACGCATAATAAATAATAAGCAGCCCTGTTCATTTTACCATGCATATATTGTACTTCAAAGCAATGCTCCAGTAACTTAGAACAGAAAAGGTCTATCCATGGAATTGATATTGAACATTCAATCAATGCGAAATTTTTTGTCATCTGGCTTATGATCAGTCCTTAAAATAAATGTACTATCCCGGAGAAAATGTATAAAATAATTACCAGACCACACACAGGCCAATAACACTTGTTTAATCACTACAAGCCTAAGTTCTGTCTCATTTAATTCTCTTCAGGCAAAGCCACATTCCATTCTGCAATACCACACATTTGCAACAAGGTTGCCTCAACTCATTAGAACTGGCATCTACCATAAAGACACATTACCTAAGTAAAATGTCTTCAAAGGACAGGCAGCAGGTATAGCATTCCCACTTTATCAAACATGAGTTTTTGTTCATTTTTACCACAAGAAACTTAACCCTTCCAGGATAAGCTCCCTATTGGTTCCATTACTTCTGTGAAATTGTTAACAAACTTATCATAGTATTCGTAGAGAACTGCAAATGATACAACTTTGTCTTTTGATTCGGCGTGTGTGCACTCTTGAAAGCTTCCAACAAAGATTCCTTCATTTCAATTCCTTTGTGCGGAATCATGTATCCAAGATAGTTCATTTTCTTTTTAAAAGCACACACTAAACCTTTCATTAAGTATCTGGTGTATATTTCTTCCAAAAATCTCACATGCATCTATATCCTCAAAAATTTGAAACATGGCCCTCTGAAAACTAAGGTTGCTTTCTCATCACCAAATGGCATTCTTTTACAACAGAACAATTTAAAAGGTGTGCTAAAGATGTGAATGACCTCAAAAGCAATCAACACTCACTTTGCTATTTGGCAAATCCTAAATCTAATGCTTTTATGTTTGCAGAGGATGGTTATCCACCACCTTCTTGATGTGGTGGCAGCTAATCAGATCTCCTCTGGAGACCTGTCGGCACGCTGATCCTCTGCAGTGTGAAATATACACATTTCTTTGCTTTAATTTCTCAAAATTGCTGAACGGATTAATACCAAATCGAAGAAAGCACACTTTCTGTACCAAGATCTAGCTTTCTGACAAATTTGGTGTAATTCTATTCAGCAGTTTCTGTGGTATCACTGTTCAATATTATTCTAGAAAAATGAATAGGGAAAATGGGGCAAACGTGTTTTGGGACCCCCCCCTTCTTTTTCTCAGCCCCGCTTAATGTCCCAAAACGTTCCAGGACGGAAATGAGAAGGATGAGATTTTTTTTGTGGAAACTTTTGTTAAGACTTGTCAATCGGCGCCAAAATTATTAGGAAAACAAAACATGCTAATACTATGGAAACGCAATCCTAACTATAATTACCCAGTAGTGACCATATATATATATATATAATGCGTGGTTGAGTCTAACCGCGGAAAGGAGCCCACCGCTTGAGAGCGGGCCCATGACAGTGCTGTAGAAGTACCGGCAATCAAGGGAAGCAGCGCTAGCACCGGGCCGGTGCTAGCAGTGTGTTCGTGATGGCTCCTATAAAAAGGTGACAGGCACCTTCAGGTCATGCATCGCCCCACTTGGGAATTTAAAGTTTTTTGAATTGTTGCTGTTGTGAAGGGGCTCATTTGAGGACACAGTGCCTGCACTATAAGACCCAGAAGGCTTTGCATATGGCCACGCCCACTGGGGCGGGATCTTAGAAATGAAAAGTGCGAGGCAAATTACTTTTCTCATTCAGCAGACCTTGCCACTGATGAAAGGATGTTATTCCTGAAACGCGTTTGGCTGCATAGACTGATGCCTTTCCTGTAGCTGCTTGCCTGCTTGGTGCCTTCAATAAAAAGACGAACTATTTTCTGCTGGTGGCTTCTTTCGAACTGAGGGCTACTCGTTTGTTGGATATATATATATATATATATATATATATATATATATATACATATATATATATTCACTGAAAAAACCATAGGTTTCAGACACGTTATAGTTAGAAATTAGCATTTAAAAAACCTTTGAAATTCACTGAAAAAACCATAGGTTTTAGGGACAGTTATAGTTAGTTGGACATTTCACTCGTACAAAACCATAGAAATTCCCCCGTTATAGTTAGTTCAGCTAACTATAACTCGCGCCCGCAATGCACTGCTGATGACGTCACATATTACATCACTCATGACATGGTCAGTGACATCACTGATGACATCTCAAATGAAATCACTGATGACATCATCCAGTGACTGTGTGTTTCTGTAAAGTTTAAATATGTTTAATATATATAGGGAAAGGCGTATTGAAGAATGAGTGGGTGTTTAAGTGTCTGAATGGATGATTTAGTACGTGCGTGACTGACTCTACAAGTGAGTGATTAAATGTATCTTACTGAATGCATGGGTTAGTGACTAAACTGTGTGAATGTCTGTATCCGTCTGTTTGTTGGTGTGTAAGTGGATGCATGGATTTGCGAATAGCTACATGAGTGTCTATATGGGTTATTGATTGGTTCTCTGAGTATCTGTATGGCTGCCTGAGTGTTTGTGTGGGTGGGGTGTGTGTGACTCTGTACATAGATGTGTGAGTGGGTGATTCACTGGGTGCATGATTTCAAGAGTGCATCTGTGATGGACTGCTTGGGTGGGTGAGTGTGTGTATGGGTGTGTTAGTGAGTGAATGTATATCTCAGTGGTACATGTGCGAGTAACTACATATGTAAAAGGCAGTATATATGTGTGTTAGAGTATTTAAATGGCTATAAGTGAGAGTGTGTGATTGTGAGAGTGGCTGTATGGATGCGTGTGTGCTTGTATCAGTTATTGTATAAGAGCGTAAGAATGTGCTAGTATTTGTATGAGTAAGTGAGCTGGTGTGTGTATAACTGTATAGGTGAGTAAATGGGTGTGTGATTAATTTTTGCATGACTGACTAGGTGTGTGAGTACCTCTATGGATGAGTGGTGGTGTGTGAGTGTTTATATAGGTGTATGAGTGCATATGATAGTCCTGTACTGAGTGACTGTAAGTATGAGTGACTGTACGGGTGAGTGAGTAGATGTGTGTGTGTAGACCTAAGAATCAGTGAGTGGGTATGTAGTTATTGGTATTGGAGTGTGTATGGTTTTGAGAATGGCAGTCTGTAATTTAGAGTGGGTGTATCAAAAGCTATATTAGGGTGTGAGAAGATGCATGAAATTATCACATGGATGATGTCATCAGTGATGTCATTTGAGATGTCATCAGTGATGTCATCAGTGATGTCACTGACCATGTCATGAGTGATGTAATATGTGACGTCATCAGCAGTGCATTGCGGGGCGCGAGTTATAGTTAGCTGAACTAACTATAACGGGGGAATTTCTATGGTTTTGTACGAGTGAAATGTCCAACTAACTATAACTGTCCCTAAAACCTATGGTTTTTTCAGTGAATTTCAAAGGTTTTTTAAATGCTAATTTCTAACTATAACGTGTCTGAAACCTATGGTTTTTTCAGTGAATTTCAAAGGTTTTTAAATGCTAATTTCTAACTATAACGTGCCTGAAACCTATGATTTTTTAAGTGAATTTCAAAGGTTTTTTAAATGCTAGTTTCTAACTATGCCTACAGAGGTAGGACATGTGAAGAAAGAAGAAAAACGCGCAGAAAGAAGCAAAAGAAATGCAGAAAGAAGCAACAGAAGTCCACAAAGACGAAGAAAAGTGCAGGAAGAAGCAAAAGATGTGCAGAAAGAACCAACAGAGGAGCAGAAAGAGGCCATGTTGCAAAATCATCCTGTGCCCACAACTTTTCAGACGGGTACTGGTGGTAACTGACTCTGACTAACCAGAGTCAGTGCTATGCTAAAAGACACTTAGAATACAGTGAAAACACCTACATACACTAGGGAACACTATGCGTTGGGGTACCCCTGTGATTAGCATGACCTCCTCTGTAAGTCCCTAGTACATAATAGGGCAGGGGATTAAAACTACCTCTTAAAACGCGTGTGCAAACGCGCCCCGTGGTGCGTTTTAAGTTGCGGGATTAAGTCCCCTTGAATCCTGAGGGTCCCTGGGGCCCAACTAGCCCCCAGGTACCTACAGTTAGGACCACAGAGCTGAGTTGCAGAGAGGCGTTCCGAGGCCACGCACCTTTTTCACCTCTCTGCAACGCAACTCTGTTGTGCTTACTGAAGGTACCTGGTGGGCTAGTTGGCTCCCAGGGTCCCTCAGGATTCAAGGGGCGTGTTCTGTGCACATGTCACCTGAGGCCCCGCCCCCTCCCTTCACCACTGTGCAAACGCGCCCCATGGCGAGTTTTAAGTTGGGGGATTAGGTCACCTTGAATCCTGAGGGTCCCTGGGGCCCAACTAACCCACCAAGTACTTCCAGTAAGCACCACAGGCCTGCGTTGCAACGCCTGTAACAACTTGTGTAGTTGTGTTTAGGTAGTGAAGGGGGTCGTGCTGGGGGTAGTGTTTTAGGGTTTAGGGTAGTGCAGTGGTGTTTGTGTAGTGTAGGGGGTCATGCTGGGGGTGGGTTTAGGGTAGTGCAGTGGTGTTTGGATAGTGTAGGGAGTCGTGCTGGGGAGTGTTTTAGGGTTTAGGGTATTACAGTGGTGTTTGGGTAGTGTAGGGGGTTGTGCTGGGGGTAGTGTTTTAGGGTTTAGGGTAGTGCAGTGGTGTTTGGGTAGTGTAGGGGTCGTGCTGGGGGTAGTGGTTTAGGGTTTAGGGTAGTGCAGTGGTGTTTGGGTAGTATAGGGGGTACTGCTGGGGGTAGTGTTTTAGGGTTTAGGGTAGTGGAATGGTGTTTGGGTAGTGTAGGGGTACTGCTGGGGGTAGTGTTTTAGGGTTTAGGGTAGTGCAGTGGTGTTTGGGGAGTGTAGGGGTTCGTGCTGGGGGTATTGTTTTAGGGTTTAGGGTAGTGCAGTGGTGTTTGTGTAGTGTAGGGGGTAGTGTTTTAGGGTAGTACAGTGGTGTTTGTGTAGTGTAGGGGGTCGTGCTGGGGGTAGTGTTTTAGGGTTTAGGGTAGTGCAGTGGTCTTTGTGTAGTGTAGGAGGTCGTGTTTTAGGGTTTAGGGTAGTGCAGTGGTGTTCGGGCAGTGTAGGGGGTCGTGCTGGGGGTGGTGTTTCAGGGTTTAGGGCAGTGCAGTGGTGTTCGGGCAGTGTAGGGGGTCTTGCTGGGGGTGGTGTTTCAGGGTTTAGGGCAGTGCAGTGGTGTTTGGGTCGTGCAGGGGGTCATGCTGGGGGGAGTGTTTTAGGGTTTAGGGCAGTGCAGTGGTATTCGGGCAGTGTATGGGGTCTTGCTGGGGGTGGTGTTTCAGGGTTTAGGGCAGTGGTGTTCAGGCAGTGTAGGGGGTCGTGCTGGGGGTGGTGTTTCAGGGTTTAGGGCAGTGCAATGGTGTTCGGGCAGTGTAGAGGGTCGTGCAGGGGCTGGTGTTTCAGGGTTTAGGGCAGTGCAGTGGTGTTCGGGCAGTGTAGGGGGTCGTGCTGGGGGTGGTGTTTCAGGGTTTAGGGCAGTGCAGTGGTGTTTGGGCAGTGTAGGGGGTCGTGCTGGGGGTGGTGTTTCTGGGTTTAGGGCAGTGTAGTGGTGTTCGGGCAGTGTAGGGGGTCGTGCAGGGGGTGGTGAGTCAGGGTTTAGGGCAGTGCAGTGGTGTTCGGGCAGTGTAGGGGGTCATGCTGGGGGTAGAGTTTTAAGGTTTAGGGCAGTGCAGTGGTGTTTGGGCAGTATAGGGGTCGTGCAGGGGGTGGTGTTTCAGGGTTTAGGGCAGTGCAGTGGTGCTCGGGCAGTGTAGGGGTCGTGCTGGGGGTGGTGTTTCAGGGTTTAGGGCAGTGCAGTGGTGTTCGGGCAGTGTAGGGTGTCGTGCTGGGGGTGGTGTTTCAGGGTTTTGGGCAGTGCAGTGGTGTTCGGGCAGTGTAGGTGGTCTTGCTGGGGCTGGTATTTCCGGGTTTAGTGCAGTGGTGTTCGGGCAGTGTAGGGGGTCTTGCTGGGGGTAGTGTTTCAGTGTTTAGGGCAGTGCAATGGTGTTCGCGCAGTGTAGGGGGTTTTGCTGGGGCTGATGTTTCAGCGTTTAGGGCAGCACAGTGGTGTTCGGGCAGTGTAGGGGGTCTTGCTGGGGGTGGTGTTTCAGGGTTTAGGGCAGTGCAGTGGTGTTCGGGCAGTGTAGGGGGTCTTGCTGGGGCTGGTGTTTCAGGGTTTAGGGTAGTGCAGTGGTCTTCGGGCAGTGTAGGGGTCGTGCTGGGGCTGGTGTTTGAGGGTTTAGGGCAGTGCAGTGGTGTTCGGGCAGTGTAGGGGGTCGTGCTGGGGCTGGTGTTTCAGGGTTTAGGGCAGTGCAGTGGTTTTCACGCAGTGTAGGCGGTCGTGCTGGGGGTGGTGTTTCAGGGTTTAGGGCAGTGCAGTGGTGTTCGGGCAGTGTAGGGGTCATGCTGGGGGTGGTGTTTCAGGGTTTAGGGCAGTGCAGTGGTGTTCGGGCAGTGTAGGGGGTCGTGCTGGGGCTGGTGTTTCAGGGTTTTGGGCAGAGCAGTGGTGTTCGGGCAGTGTAGGGGGTCATGCTGGGGTGGTGTTTTAGGGTTTAGGGCACTGCAGTGTTGTTCGGGCAGTGTAGGGGTCTTGCTGGGGGTGGTGTTTCAGGGTTTAGGGCAGTGGTGTTCGGGCAGTGTAGGGGGTCTTGCTGGGGGTGATGTTTCAGGGTTTAGGGCAGTGCAGTGGTGTTCGGGCAGTGTAGGGGGTCTTGCTGGGGGTAGTGTTTCAGGGTTTAGGGCAGTGCAGTAGTGTTCGTGCAGTGTAGGGGGTCATGCTGGGGGCGGTGTTTCAGGGTTTAGGGCAGTGCAGTAGTGTTCGGGCAGTGCAGGGGGTCGTGCAGGGGGTGGTGTTTTAGGGTTTAGGGCAGTGCAATGGTGTTCGGGCAGTGTAGGGGGTTGTGCTGGGGGTGGTGTTTCAGGGTTTAGGGCAGTGCAGTGGTGTTCGGGCAGTGTAGTGGGTCATGCAGGGGGTGGTGTTTCAGGGTTTAGGGCAGTGCAGTGGTGTTCGGGCAATGTAGGGGGTCGTGCTGGGGCTGGTGTTTCAGGGTTTAGGGCAGTGCAGTGGTGTTCGGGCAGTGTAGGGGGTCTTGCTGGGGGTGGTGTTTCAGGGTTTAGGGCAGTGGTGTTCGGTCAATGTAGGGGTAGTTGCTGGGGGTGATGTTTCAGGGTTTAGGGCAGTGCAGTGGTGTTCGGGCAGTGTAGGGGGTCTTGCTGGGGGTAGTGTTTCAGGGTTTAGGGCAGTGCAAGGGTGTTCGTGCAGTGTAGGGGTCGTGCTGGGGATGGTGTTTCAGGGTTTAGGCCAGTGCAGTAGTGTTCGGGCAGAGTAGGGGGTCGTGCAGGGGGAATGGTGTTTCAGGGTTTAGGGCAGTGCAGTGGCGTTCGGGCAGTGTAGTGGGTCATGCAGGGGTGGTGTTTCAGGGTTTAGGGCAGTGCAGTGGTGTTCGGGCAATGTAGGGGGTCGTGCTGGGGCTGGTGTTTCAGGGTTTAGGGCAGTGCAGTGGTGTTCGGGCAGTGTAGGGGGTCTTGCTGGGGGTGGTGTTTCAGGGTTTAGGGCAGTGGTGTTCGGGCAGTGTAGGGGGTCTTGCTGGGGGTGATGTTTCAGGGTTTAAGGCAGTGCAGTGGTGTTTGGGCAGTGTAGGGTGTCGTGCTGGGGGTGGTGTTTCAGGGTTTAGGGCAGTGCAGTGGTGTTCGGGCAGTGTAGGGGGTCGTGCACAGGGTGGTGTTTCAGGGTTTAGGGCAGTGCAGTGGTGTTCGGGCAGTGTAGGGGGTTGTGCTGGGGCTGGTGTTTCAGGGTTTAGGGCAGTGCAATGGTGTTCTGGCAGTGTAGGGGGTCGTGCTGGGGCTAGTGTTTCACGGTTTAGGGCAGTGCAGTGGTGTTCGGGCAGTGTAGGGGGTCATGCTGGGGCTGGTGTTTCAGGGTTTAGGGCAGTGCAGTGGTGTTCGTGCAGTGTAGGTGGTCGTGCTGGGGCTTGTGTTTCAGGGTTTAGGGCAGTGCAGTGGTGTTCGGGCAGTGTAGGGGGTCGTGCTGGGGCTGGTGTTTCAGGGTTTAGGGCAGTGCAGTGGTGCTCAGGCAGTGTAGGGGGTCGTGTTGGGGGTGGTGTTTATGGGTTTAGGGTAGTGCAGTGGTGTTCGGGCAGTGTAGGGGGTCGTGCTGGGGCTGGTGTTTCAGGGTTTAGGGCAGTGCAGTGGTGTTCGGGCAGTGTAGGGGGTCGTGCTGGGGCTGGTGTTTTAGGGTTTAGGGCAGTGCAGTGGTGTTCGGGCAGTGTAGGGGTCTTGCTGGGGGTAGTTTTCAGGGTTTAGGGCAGTGCAGTGGTGTTCGTGCAGTGTAGGGGGTCATGCTGGGGATGGTGTTTCATAGTTTAGGGCAGTGCAGTAGTGTTCAGGCAGTGTAGGGGGTCGTGCTGGGGCTGGTGTTTCAGGGTTTAGGGCAGTGCAGGCAGTGGTGCTCGGGCAGTGTAGGGGGTCGTGCTGGGGGTGGTGTTTCTGGGTTTAGGGTAGTGCAGTGGTGTTCGGGCAGTGTAGGGGTTCGTGCTGGGGCTGGTGTTTCAGGGTTTAGGGCAGTGCAGTGGTGTTCGGGCAGTGTAGGGGGTCATGCTGGGGCTGGTGTTTCAGTGTTTTGGGCAGAGCAGTGGTGTGCGGGCAGTGTAGGGGGTCATGCTGGGGGTGGTGTTTCAGGGTTTAGGGCAGTGCAGTGGTGTTCGAGCAGTGTAGGGGGTCGTGCTGGGGGTGGTGTTTCAGGGTTTAGGGCAGTGGTGTTCGGGCAGTGTAGGGGGTCTTGCTGGGGGTGATGTTTCAGGGTTTAGGGCAGTGCAGTGGTGTTCGGGCAGTGTAGGGGGTCTTGCTGGGGGCAGTGTTTCAGGGTTTAGGGCAGAGCAATGGTGTTCAGGCAGTGTAGGGGGTTGTGTTGGAGGTGGTGTTTCAGACTTTAGGGCAGTGCAGTGGTATTCGGGCAGTGTAGGGGGTCTTGCTGGGGGTGGTGTTTCAGGGTTTAGGGCAGTGGTGTTCAGGCAGTGTAGGGGGTCGTGCTGGGGGTGGTGTTTCAGGGTTTAGGGCAGTGCAGTGGTGTTCGGGCAGTGTAGGGGGTCGTGCTGGGGGTGGTGTTTAGGGTTTAGGGCAGTGCAGTGGTGTTTGGGCAGTGTATGGGGTCGTGCTGTGGGTAGTGTTTATGGGTTTAGGGCAGTGTAGTGGTGTTCGGACAGTGTAGGGGGTCGTGCAGGGGGTGGTGAGTCAGGGTTTAGGGCAGTGCAGTGGTGTTCGGGCAGTGTAGGGGATCATGCTGGGGGTAGAGTTTTAGGGTTTAGGGCAGTGCAGTGGTGTTCGGGCAGTGTAGGGGGTCGTGCAGGGGGTGGTGTTTCAGGGTTTAGGGCAGTGCAGTGGTGTTCGGGCAGTGTAGGGGTCGTGCTGGGGGTGGTGTTTCAGGGTTTAGGGCAGTGCAGTGGTGTTCGGGCAGTGTAGGGGTCGTGCTGGGGGTGGTGTTTCAGGGTTTAGGGCAGTGCAGTGGTGTTCGGGCAGTGTAGGGTGTCGTGCTGGGGGTGGTGTTTCAGGGTTTTGGGCAGTGCAGTGGTGTTCGGGCAGTGTAGGTGGTATTGCTGGGGCTGGTGTTTCCGGGTTTAGTGCAGTGGTGTTCGGGCAGTGTAGGGGGTCTTGCTGGGGGTGGTGTTTCAGGGTTTAGGGCAGTGCAATGGTGTTCGCGCAGTGTAGGGGGTCTTGCTGGGGCTGATGTTTCAGCGTTTAGGGCAGCGCAGTGGTGTTCGGGCAGTGTACGGTGTCTTGCTGGGGGTGGTGTTTCAGGGTTTAGGGCAGTGCAGTGGTGTTCGGGCAGTGTAGGGGGTCTTGCTGGGGCTGGTGTTTCAGGGTTTAGGGCAGTGCAGTGGTGTTCGGGCAGTGTAGGGGTCTTGCTGGGGCTGGTGTTTCAGGGTTTAGGGTAGTGCAGTGGTGTTCGGGCAGTGTAGGGGGTCGTGCTGGGGCTGGTGTTTGAGGGTTTAGGGCAGTGCAGTGGTGTTCGGGCAGTGTAGGGGGTCGTGCTGGGGCTGGTGTTTCAGGGTTTAGGGCAGTGCAGTGGTTTTCAGGCAGTGTAGGCGGTCGTGCTGGGGGTGGTGTTTCAGGGTTTAGGGCAGTGCAGTGGTGTTCGGGCAGTGTAGGGGTCGTGCTGGGGGTGGTGTTTCAGGGTTTAGGGCAGTGCAGTGGTGTTCGGGCAGTGTAGGGGGTTGTGCTGGGGCTGGTGTTTCAGGGTTTTGGGCAGAGCAGTGGTGTTCGGGCAGTGTAGGGGGTCGTGCTGGGGGTGGTGTTTTAGGGTTTAGGGCAGTGCAGTGGTGTTCGGGCAGTGTAGGTGGTATTGCTGGGGCTGGTGTTTCCGGGTTTAGTGCAGTGGTGTTCGGGCAGTGTAGGGGTCTTGCTGGGGGTGGTGATTCAGGGTTTAGGGCAGTGCAATGGTGTTCGCGCAGTGTAGGGGGTCTTGCTGGGGCTGATGTTTCAGCGTTTAGGGCAGCGCAGTGGTGTTCGGGCAGTGTACGGGGTCTTGCTGGGGGTGGTGTTTCAGGGTTTAGGGCAGTGCAGTGGTGTTCGGGCAGTGTAGGGGGTCTTGCTGTGGCTGGTGTTTCAGGGTTTAGGGCAGTGCAGTGGTGTTCGGGCAGTGTAGGGGGTCTTGCTGGGGCTGGTGTTTCAGGGTTTAGGGTAGTGCAGTGGTGTTCGGGCAGTGTAGGGGGTCGTGCTGGGGCTGGTGTTTGAGGGTTTAGGGCAGTGCAGTGGTGTTCGGGCAGTGTAGGGGGTCGTGCTGGGGCTGGTGTTTCAGGGTTTAGGGCAGTGCAGTGGTTTTCAGGCAGTGTAGGCGGTCGTGCTGGGGGTGGTGTTTCAGGGTTTAGGGCAGTGCAGTGGTGTTCGGGCAGTGTAGGGGGTCGTGCTGGGGGTGGTGTTTCAGGGTTTAGGGCAGTGCAGTGGTGTTCGGGCAGTGTAGGGGGTCGTGCTGGGGCTGGTGTTTCAGGGTTTTGGGCAGAGCAGTGGTGTTCGGGCAGTGTAGGGGGTCGTGCTGGGAGTGGTGTTTTAGGGTTCAGGGCACTGCAGTGTTGTTCGGGCAGTGTAGGGGGTCTTGCTGGGGGTGGTGTTTCAGGGTTTAGGGCAGTGGTGTTCGGGCAGTGTAGGGGGTCTTGCTGGGGTGATGTTTCAGGGTTTAGGGCAGTGCAGTGGTGTTCGGGCAGTGTAGGGGGTCTTGCTGGGGCTGGTGTTTCAAGGTTTAGGGCAGTGCAGTAGTGTTCGTGCAGTGTAGGGGGTCATGCTGGGGGCGGTGTTTCAGGGTTTAGGGCAGTGCAGTAGTGTTTGGGCAGTGTAGAGGGTCGTGCAGGGGTGGTGTTTCAGGGTTTAGGGCAGTGCAATGGTGTTCGGGCAGTGTAGGGGGTCGTGCTGGGGGTGGTGTTTCAGGGTTTAGGGCAGTGCAGTGGTGTTCGGGCAGTGTAGTGGGTCATACAGGGGTGGTGTTTCAGGGTTTAGGGCAGTGCAGTGGTGTTCGGGCAATGTAGGGGGTCATGCTGGGGCTGGTGTTTCAGGGTTTAAGGCAGTGCAGTGGTGTTCGGGCAGTGTAGGGGGTCTTGCTGGGGGTGGTGTTTCAGGGTTTAGGGCAGTGGTGTTCGGGCAGTGTAGGGGGTCTTGCTGGGGGTGATGTTTCAGGGTTTAGGGCAGTGCAGTGGGGTTCGGGCAGTGTAGGGGGTCTTGCTGGGGGTAGTGTTTCAGGGTTTAGGGCAGTGCAGGGTGTTCGTGCAGTGGAGGGGGTCGTGCTGGGGATGGTGTTTCAGGGTTTAGGCCAGAGCAGTAGTGTTCGGGCAGAGTAGGGGGTCGTGCAGGGGAATGGTGTTTCAGGGTTTAGGGCAGTGCAGTGGTGTTCGGGCAGTGTAGTGGGTCATGCAGGAAGTGGTGTTTCAGGGTTTAGGGCAGTGCAGTGGTGTTCGGGCAATGTAGGGGGTCGTGCTGGGGCTGGTGTTTCAGGGTTTAGGGCATTGCAGTGGTGTTCGGGCAGTGTAGGGGGTCTTGCTGGGGGTGGTGTTTCAGGGTTTAGGGCAGTGGTGTTCGGGCAGTGTAAAGGGTCTTGCTGGGGGTGATGTTTCAGGGTTTAGGGCAGTGCAGTGGTGTTCGGGCAGTGTAGGGTGTCGTGCTGGGGGTGGTGTTTCAGGGTTTAGGGCAGTGCAGTGGTGTTCGGGCAGTGTAGGGGGTCGTGCACGGGGTGGTGTTTCAGGGTTTAGGGCAGTGCAGTGGTGTTCGGGCAGTGTAGGGGGTTGTGCTGGGGCTGGTGTTTCAGGGTTTAGGGCAGTGCAATGGTGTTCTGGCAGTGTAGGGGGTCGTGCTGGGGCTCGTGTTTCACGGTTTAGGGCAGTGCAGTTGTGTTCGGGCAGTGTAGGGGGTCATGCTGGGGCTGGTGTTTCAGGGTTTAGGGCAGTGCAGTGGTGTTCGTGCAGTGTAGGTGGTCGTGCTGGGGCTGGTGTTTCAGGGTTTAGGGCAGTGCAGTGGTGTTCGGGCAGTGTAGGGGGTCATGCTGGGGCTGGTGTTTCAGGGTTTAGGGCAGTGCAGTGGTGCTCAGGCAGTGTAGGGGGTCGTGCTGGGGGTGGTGTTTATGGGTTTAGGGTAGTGCAGTGGTGTTCGGGCAGTGTAGGGGGTCATGCTGGGGCTGGTGTTTCAGGGTTTAGGGCAGTGCAGTGGTGTTCGGGCAGTGTAGGGGGTCGTGCTGGGGCTTGTGTTTCAGGGTTTTGGGCAGAGCAGTGGTGTTCGGGCAGTGTAGGGGGTCGTGCTGGGGGTGGTGTTTCAGGGTTTAGGGCAGTGCAGTGGTGTTCGGGCAGTGTAGGGGGTTGTGCTGGGGGTGGTGTTTCAGGGTTTAGGGCAGTGGTGTTCGGGGAGTGTAGGGGGTCTTGCTGGGGGTGATGTTTCAGGGTTTAGGGCAGTGGAGTGGTGTTTGGGCAGTGTAGGGGTCTTGCTGGGGATAGTGTTTCAGGGTTTAGGGCAGTGCAGTGGTGTTTGGGCAGTGTAGGGGGCCGTGCTGGGGGTGGTGTTTCAGGGTTTAGGGCAGTGCAGTGGTGTTCGGCAGTGTAGGGGGTCGTGCTGGGGGTGGTGTTTCAGGGTTTAGGGCAGTGCAGTGGTGTTCGGCAGTGTAGGGGGTCGTGCTGGGGGTGGTGTTTCAGGGTTTAGGGCAGTGCAGTGGTGTTCGAACAGTGTAGGGGTCGTGCAGGGGCTGGTGTTTCAAGGTTTAGGGCAGTGCAGTTGTGTTCGGGCAGTGTAGGGGGTCGTTCTGGGGGTAGTGTTTTAGGGTTTAGGGTAGTGCAGTGGTGCTTGTGTAGTGTAGGGGGTCGTGCTGGGGGTAGTGTTGTAGGGTTTAGGGTAGTGCAGTGGTGTTCGGGCAGTGTAGGGGGTCTTGCTGAGGGTGGTGTTTCAGGGTGTAGGGCAGTGGTGTTCGGGCAGTATAGGGGTCTTGCTGGGGGTGATGTTTCAGGGTTTAGGGCAGTGCAGTGGTGTTCGGGCAGTGTAGGGGTCTTGCTGGGGGTAGTGTTTCAGGGTTTAGGGCAGTGCAGGGGTGTTCGTGCAGTGTAGGGGGTCGTGCTGGGGATGGTGTTTCAGGGTTTAGGGCAGTGCAGTAGTGTTCGGCAGTGTAGGGGGTCGTGCAGGGGGAATGGTGTTTCAAGGTTTAGGGCAGTGCAGTGGTGTTCGGGCAGTGTAGGGGGTCGTGCACGGGGTGGTGTTTCAGGGTTTAGGGCAGTGCAGTAGTGTTCGGGCAGAGTAGGGGGTTGTGCGGGGGCTGGTGTTTCAGGGTTTAGGGCAGTGCAATGGTGTTCTGGCATTGTAGGGGGTCGTGCTGGGGCTAGTGTTTCACGGTTTAGGGCAGTGCAGTGGTGTTCAGGCAGTGTAGGGGGTCATGCTGGGGCTGGTGTTTCAGGGTTTAGGCCAGTGCAGTGGTGTTCGTGCAGTGTAGGTGGTCGTGCTGGGGCTGGTGTTTCAGGGTTTAGGGCAGTGCAGTGGTGTTCGGGCAGTGTAGGGGGTCATGCTGGGGCTGGTGTTTCAGGGTTTAGGGCAGTGCAGTGGTGCTCGGCAGTGTAGGGGGCCATGCTGGGGGTGGTGTTTCTGGGTTTAGGGTAGTGCAGTGGTGTTCGGGCAGTGTAGGGGGTCGTGCTGGGGCTGGTGTTTCAGGGTTTAGGGCAGTGCAGTGGTGTTCGGGCAGTGTAGGGGGTCGTGCTGGGGGTGGTGTTTCAGGGTTTAGGGCAGTGGTGTTCGGGCAGTGTAGGGGGTCTTGCTGGGGGTGATGTTTCAGGGTTTAGGGCAGTGGAGTGGTGTTTGGGCAGTGTAGGGGGTCTTGCTGGGGATAGTGTTTCAGGGTTTAGGGCAGTGCAGTGGTGTTTGGGCAGTGTAGGGGGCCGTGCTGGGGGTGGTGTTTCAGGGTTTAGGGCAGTGCAGTGGTGTTCGGGCAGTGTAGGGGGTCGTGAAGGGGGTGGTGTTTCAGGGTTTAGGGCAGTGCAGTGGTGTTCGGCAGTGTAGGGGGTCGTGCTGGGGGTGGTGTTTCAGGGTTTAGGGCAGTGCAGTGGTGTTTGAACAGTGTAGGGGGTCGTGCAGGGGCTGGTGTTTCAAGGTTTAGGGCAGTGCAGTGGTGTTCGGGCAGTGTAGGGGGTCGTTCTGGGGGTAGTGTTTTAGGGTTTAGGGTAGTGCAGTGGTGCTTGTGTAGTGTAGGGGGTCATGCTGGGGGTAGTGTTTTAGGGTTTAGGGTAGTGCAGTGGTGTTTGTGTAGTGTAGGGGGTCATGTTTTAGGGTAGTGCAGTGGTGTTTGGGTAGTGTAGGGGTCGTGCTGGGGGTATTGTTTTAGGATTTAGGTTAGTGCAGTGGTGTTTGGGTAGTGTAGGGGATCGTGCTGGGGGTAGTGTTTTAGGGTTTAGGGTAGTGCAGTGGTGTTTGTGTAGTGTAGGGGGTCATGCTGGGGGTAGTGTTTTAGGGTTTAGGATAGTGCAGTGGTGCTTGTGTAGTGTAGGGAGTCGTGCTGGGGTAGTGTTTTAGGGTTTAGAGTAGTGCAGTAGTGTTTTTGTAGTGTAGGGGGTCATGTTTTAAGATGCAATGCTCCAATACCTGACCAGTCTGCACTACATAAAACTGCAAAAAAACTAAAAATAAAAAGTGTTTTGCACACTTTTGTCATTGGGCTATATGTGGGCTACATCTGGGTAATATTTGTGCTACATTTGGGCTCTTTTTCCTCTGGTGGCCATCTTGGAAGACTTCTTTGTTATGAAGTTTCCTAATTTCCTCATTTACTGCAGTCTCCTCAGTAGGAAATGCTTTCAGTTTTTTACTTTGATTCCATCAAGAAGGCATTCAGATGTGTCTCACATTTGCCATAAATTCAGAATGTTAGCACTCTAGTTGCTCATTAGATCACTGTACTAAAGCTACTGCTCACCAGGGAGTTAACTGGAAGTCTGCTGCTGGTATTGAAAGTGATTGTTTCAGTCTGCATGTCAGAATTTTCTAATGAAATAGAAGAGGATTTGAGATCTCACTTAAAACATGCCCTCATTTTTCTTTCTGCAGCACTAACCATAATTTCTATTTAAAAAAGAACCCCCTCATTTTGTTCCTTTTTAAATTAAATGTTTTAAGTATTAACGGTTTATTCCAATCAAGATGGCTTCCGGTGTGCCATACTTTTGTCATAAGTAAGGCTGTTAGCGCTCTAGTTGTTCTTTAGAACACTCTGGGAAGCTGCAGTAGAACACAAAGGCATCAACTGGCAGGCTGCTCCTGTTGAAATATAACAGGAAGATATTTGAGATCACACTTGAAACATGTCCTAATGTTTCTTTCTACAGCACTAACCATAATTTTTATGACAAAATTAACCCCATCATTTTGTTCCTTTTTAAATTAAATGTTTTAAGTGTTACCAGTTTATTCCAATCAAGATGGCTTCAGGTGTGCCATACTTTTGTCATAAGTAAGGCTGTTAGCACTCTAGTTGTTCTTTAGAACACTCTGGGAAGTTGCAGTAGAACACAAAGGCATCAACTGACAGGCTGCTCCTGTTGAAATATAACAGGAAGATATTTGAGATCTCACTTGAAACATGTCCTAATTTTTCTTTCTATAGCACTAACCATAATTTCTATGACAAAATGAACCCCATCATTTTGTTCCTTTTAAATTAAATGTTTTAAGTGTTACCAGTTTATTCCAATCAAGATGGCTTCAGGTGTGCCATACTTTTGTCATAAGTAAGGCTGTTAGCACTCTAGTTGTTCTTTAGAACACTCTGGGAAGCTGCAGTAGAACACAAAGGAATCAACTGACAGTCTCTGCCCTTGTTGGATGTACATGTTTTACTGAGAATGTCAGACTTCATTCTCACATGCCTGAGAAAGATAATGTGAATTTACAGAAAATATGCTCTCATTTTAGCTTCTGGAGCACCTTCCAAAACTGTATGGGACAAGCATGTGAAAATAGTTTTCTCTCAAACATGATTCATGATATCCCAGCAGAAGGTTTTTCACAGGGTAAAATCACCTTAGAACACACCACAATTCCTGAAATTAGTATGGTACCATCAACAAATGAATTCTAATGTAACTAAAGTCTGTTATCACCCTTAATAGTTCTCCTTTTGGTAACCCTCAAAATCTTTGATTCACTACAAGGCATTTCAATGGGGTACTATCATGTATATTGCTCTCAAGATGGCTGCCAGCAATTCCAGGATGAAGTGCTGACAGCCAATCAGATCTCACGATGACATGTGTGGTTAGGCTCCGCCCAGATATATATGTGTTTTTACTTTTGATTTTCTCAGCAACTACTGAACGGATTTACACCATTTAACAAAAGGGTTCTTTCTGAACCAAGAACTACCTCTTTGCCAAATTTGGTGTAATTCCGTTCAGCAGTTCAGGCTGTAGCCTTGCATAAAGTTTCCTATGGGAAATTGATTTTTTGACTCTTATTTTTTTAATTTCTCCGCAACTACTGAACGGATTTACACCATTTAACAAAAGGGTTCTTTCTGAACCAAGAACTACCTCTTTGCCAAATTTGGTGTAATTCCGTTCAGCAGTTCGGGCTGTAGCCGTGTCTAAAGTTTCCTATGGGAAAATGAATGGGGGAAACACGTTTTGGGACCCCCTTTTTCTCGGCCCCCGCTTGATGAATCACCCCGAGACTTTCAGGGTAGGAGCGGACCGGAGCGGGCCATAAAGTTTGAAAATTTCGCGAAGATTCGTCAACCGGCAAGAGAGTTATTTCAAATAGAATGTCGCGGATTTCCTATGGAAAATAGGTCCTAACTATAACTATCTACTGGCGACCGCCAGTAGATAATATATATATATATATATATACATATATATATATATATATATATATATATATATATATATATGTATATATCAACGCTCCAGTTTCCAAAGAAGAAACGCTGCACTCACGGGAGCCCATCAGAGATGTTTAATTTAACAAGGAACGCGTTTTCGGCGTGCTGCCTTCATCAGCTTGTTACAAAAATCTGCACATTCTGTCGTGATGACAATTTAAACAGGTAAGTTCATTGTGATTGGATGTGGCCATAAGCATCAAAAAAGGACTACATCTCCAAAACCAATGTCCAATCCTCATGATGCATTCTGGGATTTGGAGTTCGGTACAGCGCATACAAGCGCAATCATCACGACAGAATGTGCAGATTTTTGTTAAATTAAACATCTCTGATGGGGTCCCGTGAGTGCAGCGTTTCTTCTTTTGGAAACTGGAGCGTTGATATTAAGTATGATGATAATTTCATGCATCTTCTCACACCCTAATATAACTTTTGATATACCCACTCTAAATTACAGACTGCCATTCTCAAAACCATAGACACTCCAACACCAAAAACTACATACCCACTCACTGATTCTTAGGTCTACACACACATCCACTCACTCACCCGTACAGTCACTCATACTTACAGTCACTCAGTACAGGACTATCATATGCACTCATACACCTATATAAACACTCACACACTGCCACTCATCCATAGAGGTACTCACACACCTAGTCAGTCATGCAAAAAATTAATCACACACCCATTTACTCACGTATACAGTTATACACACACCAGCTCACTTACTCATACAAATACTAGCACATTCTTACGCTCTTATACAATAACTGATACACGCACACACGCATCCATACTGCCACTCTCACTATCACATACTCTCACTTATAGCCATTTAAATACTCTAACACATATATACTGCCTTTTACATATGTAGTTACTCGCACATGTACCACTGAGATATACATTCACTCACTAACACACCCATACACACACTCACCCACCCAAGCAGTCCATCACAGATGCACTCTTGAAATCATGCACCCAGTGAATTACCCACTCACACATCTATGTACAGAGTCACACACACCCCACCCACACAAACACTCAGGCAGCCATACAGATACTCAGAGAACCAATCAATAACCCATATAGACACTCATGTAGCTATTCGCAAATCCATGCATCCACTTACACACCAACAAACAGACGGATACAGACATTCACACAGTTTAGTCACTAACCCATGCATTCAGTAAGATACGTTTAATCACTCACTTGTAGAGTCAGTCACTCACGTACTAAATCATCCATTCAGACACTTATACACCCACTCATTCTTCAATACGCCTTTCCCTATATATATTAAACATATTTAAACTTTACAGAAACACACAGTCACTGGATGATGTCATCAGTGATGTCATCAGTGATGTCATTTGAGATGTCATCAGTGATGTCACTGACCATGTCATGAGTGATGTAATATGTGACGTCATCAGCAGTGCATTGCGGGGCGCGAGTTATAGTTAGCTGAACTAACTATAACGGGGAATTTCTATGGTTTTGTACGAGTGAAATGTCCAACGAACTATAACTGTCCCTAAAACCTATGGTTTTTTCAGTGAATTTCAAAGGTTTTTAAATGCTAATTTCCAACTATAACGTGTCTGAAACCTATGCTTTTTTCAGTGAATATATATATATATATATATATATATATATATATATATATATATATATATATATATATATATATATATATATACTACTGGCGGTCGCCAGTAGATAGTTATAGTTAGGACCTATTTTCCATAGGAAATCCGCAACATTCTATTCCCGATAACTTTGGCGCCGGTTGACGAATCTTTGCGAAATTTTCAAAACTTATGGCCCGCTCCGGTCCGCTCCTATCTTAAAAGTTTCGGGGTGATTCGTCAAGTGGGGGCCGAGAAAAAAGGGGGGTCCCAAAACGTGTTTTCCCCATGCAATTTTCCATAGGAACCTTTAGTCGCAGCTACAGCCCGAACTGCTGAACGGAATTACACCAAATTTGGCAAAAGGTTAGCCCTTGGTTGAGAGTCGTGCCTTTTGGTTAAATGGTGTAAATCCGTTCAGTAGTTCCTGAGAAATTTGAAAAAGAAAACACATATATATCTGGGCGGAGCCTAACCACACATGTCATCATGAGATCTGATTGGCTGTCAGCACTTCATCCTGGAATTGCTGGCAGCCATCTTGGGACCAATATAAATGATAGTACCCCATTGAAATGCATTGTAGTGAATCGAAGATTTTGAGGGTTACCAAAAGGAGAACTATAAAGGGTGATAACAGACTTTAGTTACATTAGAATTCATTTGTTGATGGTACCATACTAATTTCAGGAATTGTGGTGTGTTCTAAGGTGATTTTACCCTGTGAAAAACCTTCTGCTGGGATATCATGAATCATGTTTGAGAGAAAACTATTTTCACATGCTTGTCCCATACAGTTTTGGAAGGTGCTCCAGATGCTAAAATGAGAGCATATATTCTGTAAATTCACATTATCTTTCTCAGTCATGTGAGAATGAAGTCTGACATTCTCAGTAAAACATGTACATCCAACAAGGGCAGAGACTGTCAGTTGATTCCTTTGTGTTCTACTGCAGCTTCCCAGAGTGTTCTAAAGAACAACTAGAGCGCTAACAGCCTTACTTATGACAAAATTATGGCACACCTGAAGCCATCTTGATTGGAATAAACTGGTAACACTTAAAACATTTAATTTAAAAAGGAACAAAATGAGGGGGTTCATTTTGCCATAGAAATTATGGTTAGTGCTGTAGAAAGAAAAATTAGGACATGTTTTAAGTGAGATCTCAAATATCTTCCTGTTATATTTCAACAGGAGCAGCCTGTCAGTTGATGCCTTTGTGTTCTACTGCAGCTTCCCAGAGTGTTCTAAAGAACAACTAGAGTGCTAACAGCCTTACTTATGACAAAAGTATGGCACACCTGAAGCCATCTTGATTGGAATAAACTGGTAACACTTAAAACATTTAATTTAAAAAGGAACAAAATGATGGGGTTCATTTTGTCATAGAAATTATGGTTAGTGCTGTAGAAAGAAAAATTAGGACATGTTTCAAGTGTGATCTCAAATATCTTCCTGTTATATTTCAACAGGAGCAGCCTGTCAGTTGATGCCTTTGTGTTCTACTGCAGCTTCCCAGAGTGTTCTAAAGAACAACTAGAGCGCTAACAGTCTTACTTATGACAAAATTATGGCACACCTGAAGCCATCTTGATTGGAATAAACTGGTAACTCTTAAAACATTTAATTTAAAAAGGAACAAAATGAGGGGGTTCATTTTGTCATAGAAATTATGGTTAGTGCTGTAGAAAGAAAAATTAGGACATGTTTTAAGTGAGATCTCAAATAACTTCCTGTTATATTTCAACAGGAGCAGCCTGTCAGTTGATGCCTTTGTGTTCTACTGCAGCTTCCCAGAGTGTTCTAAAAAACAACTAGAGCGCTAACAGTCTTACTTATGACAAAAGTATGGCACACCTGAAGCCATCTTGATTGGAATAAACTGTTAACACTTAAAACATTTAATTTAAAAAGGAACAAAATGAGGGGGTTCATTTTGCCATAGAAATTATGGTTAGTGCTGCAGAAAGAAAATTTAGGGCATGTTTTAAGTGAGATCTCAAATCCTCTTCTATTTCATTAGAAAATTCTGACATGCAGACTGAAACAATCACTTTCAATACCAGCAGTAGACTTCCAGTTAACTCCCTGGTGAGCAGTAGCTTTACTATAGTGATCTAATGAACAACTAGAGTGCTAATATTCTGAATTTATGGCAAATGTGTGACACATCTGAATGCCTTCTTGATGGAATCAAAGTAAAAAACTGAAAGCATTTCCTACTGAGGAGACTGCAGTAAATGACGAAATTAGGAAACTTCATAACAAATAAGTCTCCCAAGATGGCCACCAGAGAACAAAGAGCCCAAATGTAGCACAAATATCACCCAGATGTAGCCCACATATAGCCCAATGACAGAAGTGTGCAAAACACTTTTCATTTTTAGTTTTTCTGCAGTTTATATAGTGCAAACTGGTCAGGTATTGGAGCGTTACATCTTACTTGGATCCCTTATTGCGTATTTTGCACGAAGTACATGAGATTGATCTTGCGAAACATTGAACTTTACGATTCTGTTAACCTGAAGTTGCTCTGAACCGGGCTTTGTAACACCCGTTTTTACCTACTGGTTTTAATTAATTCTCACTGTATTGTATTAGGAAAGAGAATTTACTGTTTTTATGTACACTTTTATGATCTATGTTTCTAAATCAGATCAAATAAAGTTTAATGAATTCTATGGCAGGAAGGAGGCGAGGATTATGCCTATCTTTCCTCACTTTATTTGCATAGCAGTTCAAAGAAAACGTAACACAACAATCATTAAACAAAAGACTACACAACCCATGAACCATTAGGGGGTAGTCTCCAAGGCAACTATAGTCCAATCATATCACAGTCCATCGTATATAATATCGTGACGTCCCTTCCGCTTCCTCTTTCTTCACTGCTCATCAGTTAAGTGCATTCCTTACATTCTTGGCTTAATCTGACGTTGTTGCTGTTTGTATAGCGGTTTCTTGTGCACGTTATTAGCATTATTGCCTTGGTATTGTTTCATATTCCCTGCGCAGCAGGCTCTTGCCCGAGCGCGTTCTCCCCCTCGCAGTTTCTCCCGCTGTGTGTTCTGCGTGCGGTGAGATCCTGTCAGGCACGTCTGGTCCGAGCGAGGCAGCTCCGTCGAGCGCACCCGCTGGTCTTTACGCGCGTTTGGGAATCTGGTCACTCCTTTAGTGTCTGCTTGATTCCCGACCAACCCTCGCCTAATTTTGACACCGCTACGCGGTGATTTCCCCACACGGCCACGTTAGTGACCAGCGCCACCTGGTGGTGGTAATTGGTATTGCACCTCAGTCTATTCTTATAACAGCTTCGGGGAAAGCCCAGCTGTTGGAGCACCGGCGAGGGGGCTGTCTTAAGGATTTTAAGGGCATTTGTTCTGTGCTCACACCCTCTGCTATCATGTCTTCTCCAGAAGACCATTTTTACTCCTCCTACCAGGAAGTGAAGGAGGAATGGCCCCCCAACTTCTCCCTCCAGCAGTGGACCAAGCCCTCTCTCTGGCTATTTCTAGGGCGCTGGCTCCTCTTAGGGATCAGGTTGATAAGCTGGCGAAAAGCATCCCTGGGGTGTTCAGTGACCCAGATCTGGTGGTGGCGGGTCCAATAGCTCCCAGATGGGGAATAAAAGGGCCGTTAAGCATAACGCGGGGCACTTGGAAGGATTTGATAAACTTACGGAGACCTTCCTCAAGAGTGCGCAAACTCTAAAACATGCACCCTGCCGGGAGGAGGAGGGGCCCGGAGAAAATTGCGACACTGTCACCACTATTGTAGACCCCGACAGCGGGTTTCCCTTAGAGGGAGAGGGTGTATCGGAGGACGATTTCTCCTCCGATGAGGATAAGGACTCGGGGCGTCCCTGGCGTCCAGAGTCCCACTCCTCTCAGTCTCCAGTTGGGGACGGGGTCCACTCGGACATGTTCGAGCCTACCCAAATTTACCATCCTAGGTCGGCAGAGTGGACACCTGACGCCAAAGTGGCAGAGTATGTGGTGGGGAAAATCCATCAACCCCTTGAAAGGGAGGTCAGGAATAGGATGAGGGGAGAATGCCCCAGGCCCTCACTGAAGAGGAAGGTGGCACACACGCCTGAAATTGATGAGAAACTATGTACCTTTTTCTCCAAGTATATGAGGGATCCCAAGAAAGGAATTGATAGGTCTTGGACGTGGTAGGGCCCTTGACCCAAATTATTCAATTGATGGAGCGTTCCAAAGAGTCAGGATCCCCTTTGTCCACGGATATTGTGGCTGGTTGGGCGCACTACCCTAAACCCTAAAACACTACCCCTCCACTACCGAAACACCACTGCACTACCCTAAACCCTAAAACACTACCCCCAGCACGACACCCTACACTACCCAAATATAACTGCACTACCCTAAACCCTAAAACACTACCACCAGCACGACTCCCTACACTACCCAAACACCACTGCACTACCCTAAACCCTAAAACACTACCCCCAGCACGACTCCCTACACTACCCAAACACCACTGCACTACACTAAACCCTAAATATACCCCCAGCATGACCTCCCACACTACACAAACACCACTGCACTACCCTAAACCCTAAAACACTACCCCCAGCACGACCCCTACACTACCCAAACACCACTGCACTACCCTAAACCCTAAAACACTAACCCCAGCATGACCCCTACACTACCCAAACACCACTGCACTACCCTATACCCTAAAACACGACCCCCTACACTACACAAACACGACTTCACTACCCTAAACCCTAAAACACTACCCACAGCATGACCCCCTTCACTACACAAACACCACTGCACTGCCCTAAACCCTAAAACACTACCCCAGCACTACCCCTGCACTACCCAAACACCACTGCACTAACATAAACCCTAAAACACTACCCCCAGCACAACCCCCTACACTACACAAACACCACTGCACTACCCTAAACCCTAAAACACTACCCCCAGCACGACTCCCTACACTACCCAAACACCACTGCACTACCCTAAACCCTAAATCTACCCCCAGCACGACCCCTACACTACCCAAACACCACTGAACTACCCTAAACCATAAAACACTACCCCCAGCATGACACCCTACACTACACAAACACCACTGCACTACCCTAAACCCTAAAACACAACCACCAGCATGACCCCCTACACTACTCAAACACCACTGCACTACCCTAAACCCTAAAACACTACCCCAGCATGACCCCCTACACTACCCATACACCACTGCACTACCCTAAACCCTAAAACACTACCCCCAGCACGACCCCCTACACTACTGCACTACCCTAAACCCTAAAACACTACCCCCAGCACGACCCCCTACACTACCCAAACACCACTGCACTACCCTAAACCCTAAAACACTACCCCCAGCACAACCCCCTACACCACCCAAACACCACTGCACTACCCTAAACCCTAGAAAAGAAACCCCACCCCATGCCCAATCCCCTTACCTCTCACTCCTCATGGTTCCTCTCTCCTCGTGGTTCCTGCTTCACGTCATCTCTGAGGGGCGGTGCACATCGTTGTGAGGAAACGGAACAGCCTCTGTTTCCTTACAACGACATGGATCGTCTACATGTTTTTAGAACGCATGGTCATTTACCATACATACCTTTACAACAAAATTAGTTGTAAAGGCATGCGTGGTAAATGACCATGCGTTCTAAAAATGCGTAGGAATGACTTCGTGATGTACAACGCATGCGTGGTAATGCATGCGTTGTAATGGTATCGCAAAGTAAAAAGTCGTTGTAACGGCTGTTTACCGATCGAAGCTGGCCCCTGTTCTTCAGTGAGACGTTTATTTGATTAATTAGGAGGAAGGAATGTGGTTTTTTTACCGAAAAGTGCATTCCCGGCTGTTGTAGTGTGAAAGTGTCCGCGTTGCCTGGTTTCACTTCCCGTGAGAGAGTGGAAGAGTCTGTTTGGATCTAAAGGAGTTCTGTTGTTGGACGGGGCCGGCGCGACATGTCATCAGAAAACATAGCTAATGGAAAGCGTCCTCCCTGAAGTGTGGAGCAGTGCCATGAGAGGTCAACGAGTGTGCGTCCCACCGCAGTATGACCGTACCGCGTGACCCATGTGCCGCCTCCAGGGTACGGGAGGCAGAAGCGGCATCGCAGGTCCTCTTGAAGACCGTTGTAGCACTAATTCTACATTTTGGTACTAGGGCATTTTAACTTCGTTGTTCCTGCCAGATACAAAGAGAAGATCCTGTGTTATTCAGTGTCCTCGTTACCTTTTTTGTGGGTTGTGGTGCTTGTCACTTCGCTGCCCCGCCGGTGCACACGACTGGGCACCCCACCTCGTGTGCCATCTGCAGGGCCTCTGCCCCCGGATCACTGGTTTCGGTTTCTGGAGTGGCAACATAAACAGTTGCTCCCAAAGGACTAGCCTGAACACTTAGGTGAATATCTCCTGCACCAGCATTCCACGGAAATTCTTTCCCAGCTCTCCCACGTCAACGAGCACGGCTCCGCTCGCGACACCGTATGACGTCATCGGAGCCATAAGAGGACCTCGTCGGCGTGCTGACATCAGTTCCACCCATTTTTTCCGTGCCACCGAGGCAAACAGGGGACCGAGACATTTTCACATGTACACATAGTATAATAAATATATATATATTCACTGAAAAAACCATAGGTTTCAGGCACGTTATAGTTAGAAATTAGCATTTAAAAAACCTTAGAAATTCACTGAAAAAACCATAGGTTTCAGGCACGTTATAGTTAGAAATTAGCATTTAAAAAACCTTAGAAATTCACTGAAAAAACCATAGGTTTCAGGGGCGTTATAGTTAGTTGGACATTTCACTCGTACAAAACCATAGAAATTCCCCCGTTATAGTTAGTTCAGCTAACTATAACTCGCGCGCCCGCAATGCACTGCTGATGACGTCACATATTACATCACTCATGACATGGTCAGTGACATCACTCATGACATCACTCATGACATCACTGATGACATCATCCAGTGAATGTGTGTTTTTCTGAAAATTAAATATGTTTTATATATGTATATCTCAAGGTCGATGGAAGAATAAATGGGTATATAAGTGTCTAAATGGATGATTTTTTTTGTAAAATTGATTGTATAACTGACTAAGTGTATCTTAGTGAATACATGGGTTAGTGAGTAATGTTTAAATATGAAAATATCTGTATCAGTCTCTCACTTTGTGTATAAGTGGCTGCATGGGTTGGTGAGTAGCTACATGAGTGTCTATATGGGTTATTAGTTGTTTTTTTGAGTATCAGTATGAGTGTCTGAGTGTCTGTATGGTTCGGTGGGGGTATTACTTAGTGCATAGATGCATGAATGAGTGACTCACTGTTTGTATGTGTTGAAGACAGCATGTGTGCAGGACTGTATAGCTGGATGAGTATGTGTATGGGTGTGTTAGTGAGTGAATGACTGTCTCAATAGTGTCTTTATGAGTAACTACATATGTTTTAAACTAGTATATGTGAGTATTGGTGTATATAAGTGAGTATATGTGAGAGTGAGAGATTGGAAGAGTTCCTGTACAAATAAGTAGATGTTTCTATAAGTGATTGTTTAAGAGAGTAAGTATGTGTAAGTTTCTGTAGAAGTAAGTGTGGTAGTGTGTGTATAACTGTATATGCAAGTAAATGGATGTTTGATACTTTGTTTGCATGTGTGACTATGTGTGTGCGTAACTCTATGGATGAGTGGCGGTGTGTAACAGGATGTATAGGTGTATGAGTACATATGATGAGTGAGTACATGTATGAGTGACTGTATAGGGACTGTTGGTGAATGAGTGGATGTGTGTGTAGATCTTGGAATTACTGAATAGGTGTGTTGTAACTGGTATTGGTATGTCCATTGTTTTGAAAATGTTAGTTTGTATTTTTGAGTGTGTGTATCAAAGGTTATATTAGGGTGAGAGGAGGTCTGCCACTCTATCACAAGGATGATGTCATCAGTGATGTCATCAGTGATGTCATTTGAGATGTCATCAGTGATGTCATGAGTGATGTCACTGACCATGTCATGAGTGATGTAATATGTGACGTCATCAGCAGTGCATTGCGGAGCGCAGCGAGTTATAGTTAGCTGAACTAACTATAACGGGGGAATTTCTATGGTTTTGTACGAGTGAAATGTCCAACTAACTATAACGCCCCTGAAACTTATGGTTTTTCAGTGAATTTCTAAGGTTTTTAAATGCTAATTTCTAACTATAACGTGCCTGAAACCTATGGTTTTTTCAGTGAATATATATATATATGTGTGTGTGTGTATATGCACACACACGCACAGATACATATATATATTAACTGAAAAAAATAAAGATTACAGGGACGTTATAGTTAGCAAATAGAATTTAAAAAACCTTGGAAATTCACTGAAAAAAACAAAGGTTACAGGGACGTTATAGTTAGGTTCAGATTTCACTCGTACAAAACAAGTGTAATTCGGCAGTTATAGTTATCTGAGCTAACTATAACTTATGCCACCGCAATGTACTGCTTATGACCTCATATTAAATCTCACATGACATAATCAGTGATATCACTGAGGACATCTCAACTGACATCACAAATGACATCCCTGATGACACCATCAAGTGAGTGTAAGCATTTTGTAAGAGTTTATGATTGTTAAACATATATACTAAGGTACTACAAAACTTAAAGTAGTATACTGGGTGTACTACTAATGAGTGATACTACTTTTAATATGTATCATGTGAGTGACTGTGTGACTGTATGTATCCTTGTGCGTATGAGTGTGTGAGTGGCTGTATGGGTGTATAAGTGGTTGTGTAAGTAGTTGTATGGGTGAATGAGATGCTGTGTGTGTGGCTGTATTGGTGAGTGAGTGGGTATGTCAGTGGATGTATGGGTGGGTGAGTGACGGTTAGGTGGCTCTATAAGTGGGTAAGTGGTTGTGTAGTGACTGTATGGGTGAGTGAGTGGGTGTCTGAATGGCTGTATGAGTAAGTGACTGGGTGTGTAAGTGGCTGTATGGGTGAGTGAGTGGCTGTTTGAGTAGGTGTTTCGTTAAGTGACTTAGAGTGTGAGTTACTGTACTGGACAGTGAGTGTCTGTGTGAATGGCTGTATGGGTGAGTACAGGAATGTGTGAGTACTTATATGGATGTGTGAATGGGCATGTAAGTGGTTGTGTGAGTGAGTGTATGATGGCTTCTATGGGTGAGTGAATGGCTCTGTTGAGAAGCTGATTGGGTGAGTAACTAGGTGTGTGACTGTTAGAAATGGGGTCTCTAGTTGGCAGAGGTAGGTACCTTTGTCCAAATAGGGACCCTTGCTTCTAGTCAAAGGTAAGGGGGGATACACACTCTAGATAACCCCTGCTCACCCCCTTGGTAGCTTGGCACGAGCAGACAGGCTTATCCCAAAGGCAATGTGTAAAGTATTTGTACCAACACTCACAGTAACACAGTGATAACAGCACAAATGGACACCACATCAGTTTAGAAAAATAAAGTATCTTTATCTAAACTTAACAAGACCAAAACAACAAAAATCCAACATACAGGTATTAAGAAAAATGACTTTCAAAAGGTTTTAGCAACTGAGTCCATAGAAAACTAAGGATGCGTGATTTCTTGCAAAGTACCTGTTGTTGCGACAAAATTCACCAAGCCAAACAGCAGCAGCGATGAGAAGTGTTGAAAAACAAAGAGATGCGTTGTTCCTGAGACGTTCGTGGATGCGATGCGACTGTTTCGCTGTACACAGGGCTAGCGATGCGTCAGGTCCGGTCTGTAGGGGGAAGCGATGCGTCACTTCTGAGACGACTCCGATCCGCAGGTGATGCGTCGGGGAAAACTTGCCGCACAGGGACGATGCGTGGAAATCCGGGATGCATTGGTGAACGATGCGGCGAGCGGCGCTGCGTCAACCTTTTCAGCCGCGATCCCTCAATGCGTCGATTATTGCTGCGGCAACAAGTGCTGCGTTGGTTTCGGCAGCGGCGCGGCGATGTGGGGAAATTCTTCTCCCACCACGGCCTTGTGTTGGAAAAGCTGTCGCAAGAAGAGCGATGCATCGATTTCCTTGTCGTTGCGTTGCTTTTCCAGCTCCCAACAGCAGAAACAGCCTCCAGAGGCCCAAGACAGTCACAGGCACCTCTTGGCAGGTCAGAACTCCTAGCAAGGAAGTTCAGGGGAGCTGGGGGTGAAGTCTCTGTGTTCCTGAGACTTCAAAACGGGAGGCAAGCTCTACTCAAGCCCTTGGAGACTTTCCTCAAGCAGGGGACACAGCACATAGCAAAGTCCTTCTCCTTTCCTTGGCAGAAAACAGCAACTGCAGGCCAACCCCAGACACACAGCAAGGGCAGTACTTCTCCTCAGTTTCCCCAGCTCTTCTCCTTGGCAAAGGTTCCTCTTGATTCCAGAAGTAGTCTAAAGTTCAGGGGTTTCAGGTCTAATACTTATACCCAAAAATGTCTTTTTTCTCTTTGTGCAAGGGTCTCTGAGCCCAGTCCAAACCAGTTATGTCCTCTCTGGTGCAGGCAGACAGGCCCTATTCAGGTGCAAGGGAAATCTCCTCCCACCACTCTACATGCAGACCGGGCCTATTCAGGTGCTAGTGAGAACTCCTCCCTCTACCCTGAATGCAGCTCAGGTCTATTCATTACAGCCCTGACTCATTCAGGAAAGGCAGGACACACATCAACCCCCCCCCCCGGTGGCTGTCTGAGAGAATGCACCTCCCCAGCCCCTTTCATTCCAAAACCAGACAGTCAATACACAAACAGGCAGAGGCACACAGAATGGTTAAACAAGAAAATGCCTACTTTCTAAAAGTGGCATTTTCAAACACACAATTTAAAAACCATCTTTAGTAAAAGATGTGTTATTAAATTCTGAGTTCAGAGAGCCTAAACTTTATTGCATCGCCTGACGACGGATGGGACCTTACTCAACATAGATAGCTAACCCAGATATATTCTATGTCAGTCGTCTTAGGTTAAGCACTGTGCACTTTCTGCTAGCTTTTCTATACAGAAAGGGCTCCTGCTTTCCTCATTACCCTGTTGCCTTGTGACAATACATCATTACAGTCCACTGCCCATTTCATTTTTTTAACCTTTATAATACTCCTAGAAACCAAATGCTTATGCCCAATTCTGCCTTCTATCACATCTTATGTTAGTCCGCAGTATTGTTAGTGTTTAGAACTGCAATCCACTTGTCATAAGGTTATTTGCTATATTAGTTGGGCATCAAGAATTAGAAACAGATATGCTAATTAGGCTTTACTTGTGCTAAATTTAGTCATTATTTAGGTTTCATGTTTGTGCTTCTTAATATTCGTGGGATACTGTATTTTTAGGTCGCAGTTTGTAGCAGCCATGCGCTGCTTGCCTCGACTTTTTTTAGTAAGGGGGTTTTGTTACAATAAGCCGGCCACCAGCTTGCTGTTACGCGCACAAGCGCGCACGACGTGTGCACTCGCGTGGTTTTTTTTTTTTTTTTAAGTACACAGTGCACACACGGCACCCAGGATTGTTTTTGTATTTTTTGCGCGCGCGCACACACAACTCCCCCTGGCCGCGGCCGCACGTCTTGCTCGCGATCACTTTCGCGCGCACCATTTGCTTGTTTTTCTTGATTTCCATGCACCTTCCACTTTCATGTTTCCTACCCACGCCTTTCCTTATCCTATACTTATCGTTTCATGTTTCTACACCTTTCCATATTTTTATCTTTTCCCCAGCATCCTTCTTTCACCTGTTCTCCACACATTTTTCTTTCTTTGTTTCGGTCTATAACTTTCCTTCTCCTCCGCCATACTCTTCTGTCTTCCCATCTCTCTACGCCCCGTCTCTTTTCGCTCAGATACAACAATCAGATTCCCTATCAACCGGGTAATTTTATTGTCTTTGCCACTGTCTCCCCCACTTCCGTCAGCCCCCGCCTTTTCTGCCACATATATCGTTTTCTCCCCACCACTGGCCCTTCTTTCTTCTCCTCCTCAGGCTTCCTCCTCTGTTGCAGGTGGCTCTTATTTCCTCACTCACAGAAGGCTGTGACACTTCAAATGACACATGCACTCTCCAGGAAAGACGAGGAAACATACTTTTTCATTAAAAGACAAACAGCAGCAGCTTCGCTATGTTTTGAGCATGCCCACGTGCAGACCATTCTCACACACAGAAGCGCTCTTGCTGGTTCACACCCTGTTTTCATTAATTCTTGCAAACGTGGAGAACCCATCAGAGGCGTCATGACGCACAATAACCCTGCGCTAATGGCTGCATTGTGTGCAAAACGGAAGTGATCAGGTTCCTGTCTCGAAAGATTTGTTGCACGCCTATCTCTTCATTGTCCAGGCTGTCAAAGCACAAAAAAGGGAAGTTAGGCAGGGCAAAATACAATTATATCCCAGGCAATGCTTAGTTGGAGGCGATTGACTAATTAATATCACAATGCACAGGCCTAGGGGCTAAATCCACCATTCCAGCCCACTCTGTTACCTTTTCCACATTACAGTAAGATCACAGGAAGCACGAGGCTGCAGGTCACACATTGCAACACTAGATTAAACAGCACACAAAAATAGCCAATAGGTCTCGCCTTTGGGACCTGCAGGCATTTAGTTATGCAGCAGAATATCCTTGGTGCAACACTTCAACTGTTGCATGGCTAAACACTTATAAGGTCCCAAAGGCGAGACCGGTTGGCTATGCCAAATGCTTGTTAAATTATTGTATTCCTGTTTACATGCATATGTTGTCACTTATGCCCTGAATTTTTATTGTTTTTAAATTGCATTTGTGTTTTGTCTTGTGCTGCTCTTTTATGACAATTGCCGAATAAAAACGTTTTGACTGACTGAAGTCACATTTTGAGCTTCATGCACAAAGCTTCACTTACTACCTTACATTGAAGACCGCATTCTTTCGGTGATCACACCACTTAGGAGAATAAGTGAGTTCAGGCACTCACAGTACAGGAACAGAACTCAACTATCTGTAAGGGTAAGGCTATTATAGATGTAAATTCAACGTCATCTTTAGGTAATTTTATCATTTAACATAAATCAAGACACAACGTTATAGCCTTGTTTCAGTCAGTGCTTGATTTGAACCGGTGGTTGCAGGTGGGGCCCACTACAATCTTTTTTGGGACCAGTAAATATTTTTCTGAACAGACTTTAATTTAAGGCAAGAGAGAGAGAAAAACATGAAAGGTAGGAAAGGTAGAGAAGAGAAAGATGAAAAACCTGTGACGGGGCAAAAAGCAGAGGTGAAAAAGAATTAGAGTGAGATAAGGAGGCTGGGTTTGTTTGGGGTGAATGAAAATACTGAGGATGTGGCCTCAAGAGTGCAGCCTTAGTATTTGGCACTCAGTCCTACAATAGCATCAGTTGTGGGCTTCTCAGTAAAATGATTGGCCTCACTGTTCTTTATAAATTAAGTAGTGACGCTAACAGCATGTCATAAAGGAAACTACACATCTTAGCTGTAAATAGGGCAGCTATAAACTGGTGTGCAGGAAGCCAAAGTATCACAAAGACCTCACTTTGTGCCATTAAAATAACATTAATGAAATACCATCCAAAGATGCATATTTCAGACAATTGAACATTGGTATGGCATGGTCAACAAACCATTGGCGGTGACACCTAGATTTTATTCCTCCAAAGAGAAGGAGGCTACACTTGGATACTGGGAAGTTTATCACTAAAAGATGTGCAAAGCATCTACCTGTTCCTCGGAACACACTTTTACAAGATACTTTTAATAGTAGGTATTGACACTCGCAAAGAAGTGGCGTGCAGGACACCATAGCTGTGCATTTTGTTCTCAGCACTTCTGTAAAACCCCCTGTCAAAATGTGATAGATAACAGCTCACGTAATCAATTATTATCAGACTTGATTTGGCGATGGTTCTTTATAATTTTTTTTTTTTATTTCTAAAAAAGAAATTGGAATGCTTTTTAAAGGTCTGACAGCCATATCTAGTATGCAAGTCTGTAGTCATTGGATATTGAGCTGATAACTTAGTTGGATACGTGATCCTTAAAACTAAAGACTGCCGCCCATACGATTATAATATAGATTTCTTAGTTTCTGTACTCTAGCATTCTGCACATGCAAACGTATCTTGTAAAAGCAAACACTTCCTACTAAAACACTTGCAATGAACAATTATGGTAAGGCTGAAGTTGTCTACAGTTTTATATGACTTAAATGGAATAGTCTGTAATGTGCAGTGATAGTGACGTGCTGTATTATTACCTGTCTGGGTCAGTGAAATGCTTTAGCAAAAGTCACACTAGCAGTTTTTAATACTATGTGTGCATGGCTTTGACATTTAAAACTGCATATCAATGAGAGCAGAACAAATGCTCCTCCTTTAGTTAATTTTAATATACTAAGAAGTTATACATTCATACCTTTGACTCATTTCTCCCACAGCTTTTGAATATTTTACATTCAGATCCGATGGGTGAATCAGAAATGTGTCATGTTTTGTTTTCTATAAGCAATAGGTAAAAGTGGAGCTCGGGATAATGAATATTTATATCAGAAATTATAAGGTTAATTAGAGCTAAATACTTTGTTTTTGCGCTGTAGCTCCCAAATGCGAATCTGGGGCATGGCCCCCATGTTGCCATATGCGTTCCTAAGCGTTCCATTTGAACCCCAAAAGCATATTCCATCCCAAATGCGAATCTGGGGCATGGCCCCCATGTTGCCATATGCGTTCCTAAGCGTTCCATATGAACTCCAAAAGCAAAGTACAAACCAGACCCAGGATGGGCCAGGAGCCCGCATACACCAGAGTCACAATGAGTAGGGGCAAAGCAACACACCCATCGGCATGGCCAATCCGTCCCATGCCACATGTGCACAGCACACAGTCCCATTGCCTAGCACACACAACTACAGATGCCACAGCCACACACTCGCCTCCGGGAAACCCATGTACGAGATTGCACGAACTGCCAATGTCAGACGACTAATACATACTTCGCCAGGTGCAACACAATAACAAATCTCATTTTCTCCACAGGTGACGAACTGCTGGACGCTGGGGATGGAGACAGCAGCCAGCACAGCCAGCCTACAAGCCCCCAACGAGGACACACGGATCTGGAGGATCTGTCCACCTCTTCGGACACGGACCACCAAGCTGGCCCATCTGGCGTGGCAGGGCCCAGCCGCTCCCCAGGACCCTCCTACCCACCAACCCATCATCCAGGGATGCTGAACAGTCCCAGTCCCCTGCTGCCACTGTCGTTGCGGCCACACCCACGGTCATTGCGGCCACTACCACTGCCGCAACCGCCACCATCGCCGCACCGACCACCACCGCCTCCACCACCACCACGTCTTCGCTGGCACCAGCCCCAGCGCAGGTGGTGGCCCGGCCGACTGGATCCACCCTGGGAGCCACAGCGAGGACCGTGGTGTGCAATGTGGCTAGTGGGCAGGGCCGGTGGCAGCAGGACTGGTAGGAGGAGCAGGGTCAGGGAAACGCCAGCCTCCCCTGGGAGCCATGCCCTGCCTCAAATGGCCAGAGTCCTTGGGGCCTATGAAGAGGCCCAAGGACAATGGGCCAGGTCTGCTACTGACACGCGGGAGGTGCTGGGGGTGCTGAGGTCCATGGACGCCCATATGGGCCAATTCGTGTCCCGTATGGACCAACTCGTGGACCTCATGGGCCAGCTGGTGGTGGCGGTGGGGTCACAGGCAAGGCCAGCAACACCACCTCCGCCACCACCTGCTAGGGCGCAGGGTCGGCCAGCAGTGTCCACTTCCCCTGCGTCCACAGCCAGTGAGCACACCTCACCCACCACCAGCAGGTCGCCACCACACACCCCCTCCCAAACGTGGAAGGGGCCGTCCGAAGAGGAAACAGATCTCCCGGGAGGACTTCGCACGCTCCAGTCGCAAGTGAGGCAGCCAGCCAGCCTTCCGCCAGCCTTCCTTGACCAGCCACTGCATTGACTTGCTCTACGATCCCACTCCACACAGCCAGCTGGATGGCATGTGTGTGTTGGACTATGGACATAGAACCAGTGGGTACACCCTGATCATCACGCAGCCATGACCGACAGCTCATTGTCACTGCACGCACCACTTTTGTTATCACCTTACACACAATCACATGTCACAGTTCGTAATAAATGCACCTTATTCACTAACTGCTGTTTGTGCCCTGTGTTTTATTTGTACGGAATACAACGGCCACCTTGGGCGGAAGGGCACCTGATGCGTGGCATGGCAATGGAATCCGGAGGAGCCTGTAGGGACCTAGGGTGGGAGACAGAACAGGAGCACATTCAATGAGTGTGTCACACACCCATCACACAGTACATGTCAACAACTACAAGCAATGTACACACATCGCACAGAGCAATAGGGCACAATGCCACAGTCACCAACAGTGGCATACTACCCTGGCCATGGAGCGTTGACACACTGCACGCAGTGAACATACGGCCACCCTGACACAGCACACACACACCTGCACAGATACAGACACATCATCCGTCGTACATGGACACTCACCGTCAAGTGAAGTAGCGGGCGATGAGCTGCTGGCGCACATTCCCAGCTTCCTCCTTCCGCTGTCCACCTCACTCGAGCTGTCCTGGTCTGCGGGCTGGGGCCCTGGTTGATCTCCGTCATCCACAATGAGGGGGATCTGCTTCCGAATGGCCAGATTGTGCAGCATGCAGCACGCCACCACTATCTGGCACACCTTCTGTGGGGAGTACGCCAGTGCACTCCTCGGTGCGGTCCAGGCACCTGAACCTGGACTTGAGGAGGCCAAAGGTACGCTCGACCACACGTCTGGTCCTCCCATGTGCCTCATTGTATCGATCGTCTGCTGGGGTGCGAGGATTCCTCAATGGACTGAGCAGCCATGCCCCATTCGGATACGCAGAGTCACCTGGGTGTGAGGGACACAGAGAACCGTAGCTATTCCAACTGGACAGGGGACAGCATCGCACAACCAGCACGCTACACCACTCCACATACTCACCGACAATACAGGCACGATCCTGTTGCAGATTGGCCATCAGTCGTGGCAAGATGCTGTTGCGCATTATGTGTGCGTCATGGGCCGAGCCTGGAAACTTTGCACACACGTGGGTGATCACCATGTCCGCAAGGCACACCACTTGCACATTCAGGGAGTGCGTGTGCTTCCTGTTGCGGTACAGGTGCTCAGTGGCCTGTGGTGGAACAAGGCCAACATGAGTGCAGTCAATGGCTCCCACGACGTGTGGGATTCTGCCAAGGGCATAGAATGCACCCTTCACTGCCGCCAATTCACGAGCCCTGGGGAAGCGGATGTACCTGTTCCGGCACAGCATCATGGCTGCCAGTACATCCCTCAGCACCTTGCTGAACATGGGCTGGGACATCCCTCCTCCACTGCCCACTGTGTGCTGGAATGACCCAGTGGCGAAGAAATGCATGGCGGCCATCACCTTAGCCGTGGGGGTGACAGCAGTCGGATACACCCTGCGGGGACGGAGATGGGGCTCTAACATGGCACACAGTCGATGCAGAGTTGGCCTGTCCAGCCGAAACTTCCTGATTACCTCTGTATCGTCCATGTCCGCCAGCAATTGGTATGGGCGGTCAATGTTCGGTCTCCGCCTGGGTTAAATGGCAGAGGACACATGTCAAAGCAACACGGCACATAGCAATTTCGCATACACATCACTGACATGACTGAGCAAGCACATGAGCCACAGCCCAGCTGTCAAGCTGGGACGGCACGGCCACAATACACTTACACAGGTCTCCCAACAATGGCAATGGCAAGTGAGACATACCACTGCCATGTGCATGCACATGGGGATCTAGGCCCCAATGACTTGCGGGGCGTGCTGATGGGGACTGACTGCATATTCGCCAAGCGGCAACGCCACGGCAACATGAGTGTCTGCTGAGCATGGAACTGCTTCCGAGGCTGGATGAGTATGGCACACGACGACGACGATGTGGGCACGGGCTGAGCGGCCAATACAAGTGGGACCTGTGGCACGAGGGGATATGAGACAGTAGTAGGTGTCAGCACTGCACCCTATGTACAGCACTGTACGGATCACAGCTCCCGAAACATTGACTGGTGTCCACATTGACAGCCCCATGCCAAGACGGCTGTGTGCTTGCAGTCACACGTCACAGGTGAGAGGTTACATTGCACGTGCCAGGTGGCAGACGTACATAGTGGGAGCTGGCATGTGTGTGCATGTGTCTCCTGTTCAGGATCCACCAGATGGGCGCTGACTCTGTACTGACCATTGGACACAGCATGTTCCGTGGAAGGCTTGTGTGTGTGGGATGGTGGCACTGGATGTGCCTCCGTTGGGTGGGGGCCATGCACAGGGCGGGTACGCCGATGATTGCGCATTGTTGGTCACGGTGGGTGCACCAACTAAGATGTGTTGCCCTGTGTTCAATTCCTATGTCCGCATGATGATGGACTGTGGATGTGGGCAGACTACACATTGGTCGATGTGCTGTCTATATGCATGTGCCTTCACACCAGGCACAGCTGCCCCTGCACATGTGACCCCTGCTGGACTCGCTGCTGGGTCTGTGGAGCTGATGCACCTTCTGCGCGTGGGGCGGACAGCTCTCCTCACTTCCCTCATTGCGCATGTCATGTCTTTGCCGCAGGTGACATGGATCATGGAGGGCCCACATGTACGCGTGGGTAGGCTACACATGATTGTTCACTGGTCGCCACCCCCAGTCAGTGTTTCGAATGGGAAGGTTGTCGTGCTGGTGGTATGTTCGATGTGGCGGATGGGCGGGCCTAGGTGCGGGCTTACATTCCGGACATGGGGGTAGTTGGATTGGCGACTAGTTGCAGTACACACGGGACACGTCTCTTCCTTTCCACATCTGGGTCATCCCTTGTACTAACTGACAGTGATACAGTCATCTTCGCCCCAGCCCTCATGTCCTCCCCTCGCCCCCCAATATGCATGCTCACCTGCGAGGCTAGCGCTTGCACAGGCAGCCCCAAGCTCGCACCAGAGAGGGCAAGGAGTGTATGTGTGGGTCCAGTTGCACGAGTGGGCTGTCTCAGGGTATGATGTGTGGCGGGACGCCGTCCACCTGCGTGGTGCCCCAAATGGAGACCCGGCCTGCATGGACTATGCATCACAGTCTTCGCCTCCGGATCCGCCACCTGCGACACCCAGTGGCTGTGGCTGCCCTTGCGGCCAGGCCGCGTCCGTCTGTGGCTGATGGCCCACACATTCACTCTTTGGCCTCTCTGGGGAGGGCTCGGGGTGGTGGCGCACGCGCTTGCACTTAGTCGCAATGGCATGTGGCGTGGTTGGTATGATGGGCAATGGATGGGATGGTGCGAGCCACCTCCCGTGACGTCAGTGCTGCTCGTGCTGTGGTGCGTCCCCCCTACACTTCCATTTGACTTGTGCCATGCTAGACGTTGAGGTTCTATTGCCTGCGTGATATGACCAGGAGGAGCGCGAGGAGACCTCTCACACACCATGCTCCACTGCCATCCCGTGCCCTGTATCGCCTGTGCGGATTGGACTATGTTGGGGTTACACCTGGTCGACTGGGGCTGTGTGTGCCTTGTCAAGGGGCATGGCGGGCGCACAACAGGATCCAGCTTGTCCACAGAGGGTGGGCTGAGGTGCGCCTGGTACCGCCTTGTACGTGTGCCCGGCTGCTGTGCACACACGTGTTCACTCCCCGACAGGTGTCCTCTCACAATGCCCAGGGAAGCGGTGGTGTACTGTTCATGACCCCTCCCAACACGGCGTGCTCCAACTTGGCATGTGCGCATCTACCCGTCGCACCCACCCACCTGAGCACTGCGTCCATACGACTTCACACGACACATGTGTGTCTTCCACAGTAGTGCTACTCATTTGCGTTGACATCCAATACCAGTGGACTACATGGTCATGTCACGACTGCCGTGTACTTCACATACTCTCATCCTCTCTCATTCGTACTTGTGAAATGAGTCAGCGGAGACAGTTTTGGTTTCAAACATTATATTGAGTCTTCTGTCCTCTGTGATGCAGTATAGTGGACACTACTGGCAGCGGAATACATGTTGAGGATATACTGAGCATGATTACAAATGGGATAGGGTGTGGGGTTACATCTGCTTGGCCAAGGCTGTGCTAATGTACATTTACGTATAGCTGCGGAGCTGCGGACTTTGACACAGACGGTATACATGTAGCCTACCAGACCGCTCGGCATCATGGGCACAGTCCATCTCAGTTCCATGTGACAGGTTTGCTGCGGTTGTTCCTCATGCACGCGTGCATGTGAGATGACATCAGGGCATGTGCTTGCGTGCATGCAGCGGCGTGCCACTTGTTGTTGCACTGTGGTGGTTACTGGACATGTCACAGTCACTGGGGTCGTGTTGTTGTTGTATGCACTTGTCGTCCATGCAAAGGTCCTGGTATGGGATTCCCCGGGCGGGGGTGGGAGGGGTGCAGCACCCACAGACTCCAGGCGACCTATTCATGTCCACTGAGCGGTGTGTGTGTCCATGTGCGCTGGATCCATGTCGTGTCCTGGTTGTTCGTGCAGTTCCGTCCATGTGGGTGCGATGCACAGAGCCCATGCCACTGCCTCCCACGATGCATGCGGTGTTCCTGGATGTGATGGGGAACAGTGTGCATGTCCCGGTCATATCCGATGTCATGGCGATGTCGTTGATGGTGTGGTTACAGTTGCCGGTCGCTTGGTATGGCTGTTGTGGTGGTGACTGGCCAGATCCGTGCGGAAGCTGAGCATGGGTGCGGGGTTGGACTTCATAGGTCACTCGGGAACCTGCGTTGTGGTCCGACGTATTTACAGGTTGTCAGGTATGCGATGCCGCCCAGCAGGGCTTCCATGTCATTGGTGGTGGCACATGTTTGCCAGCCAATGAAGCGGATGGTGGCTGTCAAGGTGTTGTTCGTAGGTTGTCCCTTGGAGGACCATGATGGGGCATGCTGGGTGACATTCGATGTAGCTGTTCTCGATGATCCGTCGTGTGGAGGCACAGTGGTTCCATTTCAGTGCGCGTGCGATGTTGGCCACATACGCCATGCCCCCATAGGCAGAGCAGGCCCTGTCGTGTGCGTCCAGAGGGAGGAGTAGTGGTAGCAGGTCCGCCTTCAGACATGCCGGGTTGGAGAGGCATATCTCGACGGGATGCTGGTAGGGACACCTCCGACAGTAGAAGACGGGCATGACGCAGCTGAACAATGTGATGCGGTAAGTCAGTCGGTAACTTACGTTCAGCAGGGACAGGAGATCGCATCCCAATGTATGTATCGTGTTGGTTTGGTACAGCTTGAGCTGTTCGGCGTAGTTGGGTAGGTGTGCTGCGGTTGCCATTTCGCAGCGGTTCGTAGAGGTGGCGTGCTCCGGCTGTGTGTGCAGTCTGCAATGTGCACGCTCCGGGGTTGCTGTGAGCTCTGTGTAGTCGTGGGGAGACAGGACTTGTGTTCTGTTGGCTTGTTTGGAGGACACGGGCCCTCTTCCCACATGCTTCTCAGACAGTTCAAGGTCAGTGCTGTGTGACTCCTTCCAATTAACTTGCATGTGGCCGACATGGGGGAGTGTTTTCTTCTTTCTTCCCCGTCCGTTGTGTGCTTCTGTGATATGCGCTATCTGCCCTGTGGTCGGTCCCTCGGCATGCCTGTGTTGGTCTATTCTTGGACAATGGCTGTATTCACCGGCTTCTGTCGTAGGGCTGTGGTTTCGGTGTTGGAATGGAAGGTCATTCAGTGCTGTCTGCTCTCCCTTGTGTGGGCGGCAGGCTGCCTTCCGCTCTGCGTTGGGCCTTGTGTGTGGATGTAATTCTTGGGCCACCTGTTGTCGGTCCCCGGCTCTTTGGTGTTCCGTTTCATGTGTCTTGTTCATATGTGCAGGGTGGTATGGGTTTTTCAGTGTGGTACTGGCGTTCCTCTTCCCGAAGGGGCCCTGCTTCTCCTAGCTGGTGTTGCCGCCGCTGTGTGCTACGCCATGTTTGTTACACTGGGGTGTGTCCTGCTGTTGCGTGACTTCACTGACATGTGTGCGTCGGTTGTGTGGCGTTGGGTGTTGTCCGTGAATTGGGCGTTGGGGACATGTCTGTGGCCGGCCTGTCACGTGTCATGTGCGCTCGGGTGGGGCTGATGTGTGTGCTGCTTGGTTGTGTCCCTGTGTCTGTGTGCGACGCATGCATGGCGCTGCGGTTGGCCTCTGCGTTGTGCGCATGTGGTGGCGGCGTCATCGGCGCTTGGGGCCGTGACGGGGTGGTTGGTTCCTAGTCCCAGGTGGTGTGTACACATGTGTTCTGCGATGTTAGGATTTGGCCTGTGTGTCATATGTGGATGCAATGGTGGATGTGTAGTGTGCACGCGCTGGTGGGGGGTTGTCCGCTTTTTCCGCCTCTTGCACTGTGTGCGCTGTTTGCGTGCACTTGTTGTGTGTGTGCCTACCTGCGTCTCCGCGGTACGTTGCGCCCTTGGTGGTGCATCAGCAGAAGCATGGGAAGGGCCTGCAGTGCTGGATTCATGCCCGGGTGCCGCTCGTTGTCCGTGCTCTGCGTCCGTGTTTCCGCCTCTTTCACGTGCGGTGTCTCTTGCCGTGGGAGCCGTTTGTTTGCGGCATCGTAATTTATGCGCCGGGCGGGACGTGTTTCGCCGGACGGTGTGTGTCAGTTGTGCTGCGCCGCTACGTGTGCGGGCGCACTTTGATGGCGGACGGTGTTGCTGGCTTGCCGGCGGTGTTTGGCCTGCTTTTCGCATCGTAATTGGGCGGGCGTGTGGACTGCTGCGTGCCGGCGGTAACTGGTGGTTTTTGCATCCGCCAGCACGGCGGTTGTGCTTCCGCCCGCCATCGTAATGGGCCCCTAAATTCGTTTTTCACCATGTTCCTGGGTCAGCCAGATTATAAGATGGTATAATCAAACTGCCCATTCTGGCCTCATGGGGACAGGTAGCTCTGCAATAGTGAAAACGAAATTGGCTGTAATTTACCATCAGGGACATGCCACACACACCAGGGCATGTCCCACCTTACACATACAATGCACCCTGCCCTAGGGCCTACCTTAGTGACGCAATACGTGGCAGGTAGCAGGTTGTTTGGGGACCGGGTAAGTGGGTGGCACTTACCAAGTCGACATGGCAGTACCAGACTGCACAGGCTTTGCAATGGAAGGCCTGAGACACACTTTACAAGCTGCTCCTGTGGGTGGCACAACCAGTGCTGCAAGCTCATCTTTCAGCAGCATTTGATTCCTGGACAGGGTCACAAGACAAACAGTGCACTGTACTAGGGACTGACAGTGAATCAAAATAGGGCAAACATGGAGTCACTAATCCATACATTAATTTACCCTAGGGAGCACTTGCACTTTGGCACCGAATAGCAGTGGCAAAGTGCCCAAAGCATCTAGACCAGCAAAATATCAACAACAGTGGAGGCATAGTGAAAAAATGGGAAGGAGACCACAATTGCAGATGCCAGGTCTAACATGTGTCCTCTCCAGCTGAAATGTGGGGAGAACTATCCTCGACTTCTAGGGAGTTCTTATCACTAAGGCGGAAGAATCTGGACAGACCATCAGCATTGGCGTGTTCTGTACCAGGAAGTGTGTTCCACCGTAAAGTCCATCCTCTGTGGGAAATGGATAACCTCAACAGCTTTGGATTCTCAACCTCATCTGCATCAACCATCTGAGGGGCCTGTGGTCGGTCTGAACCCGGAAGTGAGTCCCAAACACATATGGTCTCAACTTTTCCAGCACCCAGACCACAGCAAATGCCTACGCTCAAGAAAACTCCAACTCTGTTCCCCGTGGAAGTAACCTCCTCCTACTGATGAAGGCTACAGGTTATCTAGGCCTCCTCATTTAACTGTGCCAGAACAGCCCCTACACCATGCTCTGAAGTGTCTGTTTGGACCACAAACTCTTTGAGAAGTTGGCGCCTGAAGCACGGGCCGTGTACATGTGCCTCAAGGCGTCAAAAGCTCTCTGACAGGTAAAGCCAGTCCTAAATCACTTCCTTGGGCTGCTTTCTGAAGTCAGCTCTGTCAAGGGTGCAACCATGCTGCCATATACCCCTTGACAAATCTCTCAGGCCACCCGGTGAGTCCCAAAAAGGCTTCCTACCTTGGTCTGGGTCTTGGGGGGCTCCTGCCAGAATGGTATCAATCTTGGGCTGTAGGGCGCCACCTGACCGCTCCCAACCTGGTGTACACCACAGAACCCTGCCCGATCTGGCACTTACTCAGGCTTTGATCGTGAGGCCTGCCCTATGCAGCGCCATCAAATACTTCCCAGAGGTGGCGCAGATGTTCTTCCCAACTGGCGCTGAATGACGCGATGTCATCCAGGTAGGCGGCATTGAAATCTTCCAGTCCAACCAACACCTGGCTGACCAACCTCTGCTAGTGGCAGGGGCATTCTTCATCCCAAAGGGCATAACCCGGAATTGGTAGTGCCCATCTGGTGTGAGAATGCCATCTCTTGGCCCCATCAGTCAAGGCGATCTGCCAGTACCCAGAGCTAAGTCAAACGTGCTGAGGTACCGGGCAGCCCTGCACCGATCGATGAGCTCATCAGCTCTGGGGATGGGGTGCCGTCAGTCCTGGTGACTGAATGAGTCCTCGGTAGTCCACACAGAACCGGAGTTTGGGCGTGGCACCAGGCGCGGCATCCTTGGGGAACGTGAAGCACTCGGGCTGGCCCAAGGGCTGTGAGAGGACTCAATCACCCCCAATGCAAACATCTTAGAGACCTCCTCCTTGATGCAAGCTCTCACTCCTGTCAGTCACTCTGTAAGCCTTGTGCTTGACAGGAGGACTGTCCCCAGTGTCCACATCATGGACGCAATTAACCAGTGACACTAGGAGTCAGGGGAAAACAGGTCAGGAAACTGTCCCAACAGTTGGCGACAGTCTTCCTGCTGCCTTAGGTAAGTGCTTGGGGAGTTAGGAGAGGTTCACACCCTCCACTGACCCATCTTGTTTGTTGCAGACAGGAGGTCAGGAAGAGGTTCTACTCCCCTTCCATTCCATCATACGCTGTTGTATGCTCCACTCTGTGACCCCCAAAATGGGGCTTCAGGCGGTTGAGATGTAGGACCCGCAAAGGGCTCCTGGGAGATCGCAAGTCCACCAGGTAGGTGACGTTACTCTTGCGGTGCCCACCACCTCAAATGGTCCTGCCCCACTTCTATCCTGAGCGTGCAAGGCCTCCACAGGGACCAAGACCCACATTTTCTGTCCAGGCTGAAACTCGATCAGAGTGGCATTCTGATCATACCATCGTTTCATCTCCTCCTGGCTGGCTTCCAGATTCGCCTCAGCGAGTTGTCTGAATTGCCTAGTTTGGTTTCTGTGGGCCAGCATGTAGCTAAATACATCCTGGGGAGGTTTACTGGGAGCTTTCTCCCCAGCCTCTTTCACCAAACTCAGAGGTCCTCTTTACCGGGTGACAACAGAGCAGTTCAAAGGGACTGAACCCTAAGGACTTCTGTGGCACCTCACAGTATGCAAAGAGAAGATGAGCAAAGAGGACATCCCACTTACGCCAATGGGTCTTAGCAATACGTAACTGAACGAAAGTA